>RCAB01000038.1:0-261801 GCA_003640385.1 Setaria digitata | reverse complement strand
GAATATTACTCATTTTGTTCAAACAAAACATTCATATTGATTAAATGTATTTATTGTGTGAGTAAAGTGAACACAATCTTATAACCATTAATATCAATCATTTCAAGGATGTCATTTCGGTCTTTCCTCCTCCCACTTTTGTGCTGCCATCTTTACTTTGCATTCAGGTTTCAATTTTCCAATTTCACCTGCTTTCACTCTTATCACTCTTTTCTGACCTACAGTTAATTTTTCCAAGTTCCTTCATACCAAATTAATTCTGGCATAAATTGATGCATCATTGGCTTTTATGACATATTTAACAATTTCGTATGATCTAGATCCTTTGTAACGGAATGACTGTAATTAGTTCACTGTCAACTGCATTTGTGAGTACAAAATTATCAACTTTTGGAAATTGCGAAAAGAATGTCCTTACCTTTTCCAATCTATTTAAAATCTCAAAAAATCTTGCATATTCTAAGACAAATGAATTGATCAAGTTTTTTTGACAATAAGGTGTAAAAATTAGCTGCAGTCCTTTTTCTTTAGTACTGGAACATTGGTATAGCTGTGTGTCTTGTTTTTATAACTTTTTAGTCTCATTTTTCTCGCTTCTTATTTTATAATTATTTATTGTCACGATTTGTATATCAATATACCTCTATCGTTTAGCTAAGGAAAATCATTCTTCCGTAGACTTCTTTTGTAGTCATTTTGTGTATCTTCCAGCAGTGCGATCACTATGAGTGAATCATTTATCGATAACAAATAAATAGAACAACAATATATCTGCCTAAGAGACTTCTTTTCCATTGCAATTCTTAAAATGCCTTATTTCAGGATGTCTAATTTAAGGATGGAACTTCTTCATATTAGATGCGACTTGTAAATTCTCGTTTCTATTAAAATTATCAGTCGCTCGCAAAATTCAAATTTAATGAAATCCTTTTCTCCTTCTGTAATTACACTAAAAATAACTTTTTCAAAAAGAGAAAAAAAAGTCATTTTTCCAGAACTTTCAACTGTCCTTCAAATGCTACTTATAATTCCAATGTTTCTTCCATCAGTTTTATTTTCGTTGTTATGTGACGTATCCATGAAACAGACCAATGGAATAATACCGGTAATGTCCGTCAAAAATGCTGCTGTTAGTTTAATAATTGTAAAAGATATCTTGCTATTGCTATTTGTTTGCGACCCTAATAATTATCGTTTTATTTCATCATTCGGATAGTAGCAGATGATAGCATTCAGCAATTTCTTCCTTCTTTCTACTTTTACCATTTCGATACTTAATTATGCTTAATTCGATTCATAAAAAAGACTTTACAATTAGTCACACTTTTGGGTACTCACTTGCAAATTTTTCTTTATTTAAATTAAACATAAAATGACTTCAATACTTTTGATTTTTTTACCAGTGGTTACCAGTGCATGATTTTGCTCGATTACATTAAACTTTATTTGAATTTGCAGCAATATCTCATCGATTACGGATATTTACAATCTACTAGCTTTCCATTTATGCTAAATACGCACTCAGATACACCGAATTTGCTGCAAAATTCCACAACTATGAGTGACGCCCTCAAGTAGTGCACCTTCTCATCATATTTTCACTTTAGAATTTATTTAATTTGGAATCCATGTAATCTATGGCAAAGCAAACTGAAATATAGATTATATGAATTAGTTTTAGAAGATTCCAAAAGTTTTCGGGTTTGGAAGTTACTGGTAAATTAGATGAAGCAACCAGAAAGAAAATGCAGCAAAAGCGTTGCGGACGTCTCGATGTAACATCTTTACGACGGCACGGTCCAATATTTATATAATTAAATTTTCATTTTTTTAATCTGTTCTTAAAGTGAAGAATCTCGGGAAAATCTATTCATAACCATAGCTACGGCAGCAAATGAATGGTTGTGGATTAATTTTTTAGGTGAATATAAGTGGAAAAAGAATGACCTGACCTATTCTATCGAGTCGTTACCAAACGAGCCATCTGAACATGAAGTTCGGTATCGTCAATGTCTTAATCTTTCTCCATTCTGTCAATGAAATTAGCAGCGCTTTAATAGGATTTGCTAAACTGCACAACTGAACTGCAATTTCTATTTCAAATAAATTTTTCCCTTATAAAAATGATAAATTAGTTTGATTTTTTTTTCTGGGCAATCGATTTTTTAGGGAAGCACTTAGAAAGGCATCTGATATGTGGACAAAAGTAACACCTTTAACATTAAATGAAGTGTCACACAAAGCTGACATCGAAATTGCTTTTGCACAACGCATGCACAATGATCCATGGCCTTTTGATGGACAGGGTAATTTTAATAGCTTGAAAAGATTTGAAATTTATGAAACCCAAAAAGTCTTGCAAACTTGAGGAATGCGTATTCAGAGGTTGCAAACAGCATTTAGGTAGAGGTCAGTGGCAGTGAATTTATAGAAAAGCTGTACTTTTAAATAGGAAATAGATGGGAATCAAAAACTTGAAAATATCCGAGATCAGAAAAATCTGCTCCGTTTTGAATTTCTTCTTTAACACATTTAGGAGGTGTTTTGGCACATGCAACACTACCAACATCTGGCATTCTTCATTTTGATTCGGAGGAGAAGTGGGTGTATATGAATCCACAAGCAATTTCAGGGTACGAATGAAATGATTTTCAAGGGTTTTTATACATTTCATTGCTTTACAAAAGTTGAAAAACTTCTTTCAACATATTATCAAAAGTTGCGAAACAATAGGCTACTTAGTAAATAAATAAATTAAAATATTATCCCTTCGGTAGTGAAAATATTTGTTTCGAGAAGCAAAAAAAAACGATCAAGGTAATGACTTTAATCTATAGTTAAATTTCAACTTTATAATAGGCGAAATCGTTAGTGAAGGTTTTCTGGTAATGTCTAAGATAACTAAGATAATTAAAGACACTCAAATTTCTTACCTTTTATTGCTTTAAACTTTAAATCTATTTTTATTAGATGAGAAAAATCTCATTACAAAATGATTGGATATCATTGAACAACACTATATTAAATTTTTCTTTAGCGCTGATGATACGACAGATTTGTTACAAGTGGCAGTTCACGAAACTGGACATGTTTTGGGTCTTGAACATTCGGCAGACTCAAATTCTATTATGACACCGTTTTATAGAGAGTCTGTAGATCATCGTGGAAACTACGTCATGCCTAAATTGTCAGCATCCGACGTCAAAAATATACAGCATCTTTACGGTACTTTATCTTTAATGTTAAAATACTGTTAGATTATTTTCTAGAGTCTACTCCTGATTGCAGCAAAAGAATATGGCAGCAAAAAAATTTTCTAGAGTCTACTCCTGATTGCAGCAAAAAATTAATATGTTCCTATTCAGAACATATTAATTTATTTGGACTGGTTGTAAAATCAATAATAATAGATATGTTTGTGTAAAAGCTTTCGTCCTTTTCTTTCTTTATTTTCAGGATTAAATCTTGGAAAAACGAGTTCACGAAGTAAAACAACAGGTACTGATTTACGATTAAGTGGTTTGTTTCGCTGTTTAGATTTTCTATTAAATATGAATATTTTTGCTCTTGTTTTATGCTATAGTAATTTCTCAAGTTTTACTTTCTCTTTTCACAGATATGATTCGTGACAGAAGTAATCTATAAAGCAGGTATTGAGAATTTTAAAAGTTTTTTGTAGTGTTATGTAGGCAATAATTTAGAATATAGCCCTGTTTACGGAAATGATTCACTGAACGGTAGAGATCGCGAAAGGAAAGTGGATTCCAGTTGCCCAGATGAAGTTGATGGGATCATTATGGGTAAGTATATCTCACATTAGAGTTTGTAGCAATAGCAAAACACTTGATAGAAATACGAACGGTCAAATTACCAATTAAGTAATTGGCTTATTTAAGTTGGCAAGGATGCACTGGACTATAAGGACAGTGAAGAAGAGATAATTTTGGCGTATCACTCATTTTAATTGTTTTCAGTGAATGGTTCAAATTATTTGTTCAGTGGTGCCACAGTTTATGAATTCGATCAAACAGGTATCAAAAAAGAGTATCAATTGAATGAACTTTTCCCAAATGGGCCTCCTTTTGTTCAAGGTGCATTGTCAAATCCACGTACGCTTAGAACGCTTCTCTTCCATGGAAAATTGGTAATATCTCTGTAAATTCATTTTTCCAATAAATTAAAAAAAAAAAATAACTTGAAGTTGCGGTAAACTAAATAGGATATTATTTTTATTCTATGAAAACCACTTTCAATAGTAATTCAAGATATTTGACTTCAGAACAGTTGAATGCTTCTGTACACTTCAAATAAATTTAAACAAACTGAAAACCCGTGGTCTAGACCATTGATTTTGTGGGGCTCAAGCTAAAAGATGAGTATTGCTATTAATAGTTTTCAGCTTCAGAAATGAGAGGAAAGAAATTGGGTTTTTTTTCAAATTTTGCTTGAAACTAAAATATGCTTTTCAAAGGTTTTCGCATATCGTCCGCAGAGGAATAAAAGCAATTTTGCGTTAGAAGCAGATTATCCGAAACGATTACCAGCTACTCTAAATTTCAAACCAATGGGTGCATTCATGTGGATTGAAGGGTCACAGGTTTTAATCAATGTAGGAACCAGCGATTTTTTTTTGCAATTCTTTTTAATGAGATACCTCGTGCGTGTGGATTTCACTTCACCAATGCAAAATCCGAAAGAAATAATAACAATTTGCAAAATGGTCATGAATTATAGGTCAGCTTAAGGAGGGAAGGATGGCAATGAACTTTACTACATCAGAAAATGACAACTAGAAAAAATATGCCTGTGGATGATGTTATGTAGACCAAATTGTTTCCATGTTCTTATCATAATTGATTATTTCGTTCTTTACTTTTACATAATCATCATCAAGCAAATTGGAATCTTTTCTGATTGCTTAATGAATTACTGTACATGCACCTAAACTGTGTAATCATTTTGGTGTTAGCTCTATCTGATTTCTCCATCAACATCATCCATTGCAATCCACAGAATGCCTTCTGTATCTATCAAAATATACATTTTTTTAAGAAGAAAAATTGTTTGTAATTTTATGCAAATGAAATTTGAAATGCATCAGACTGATTGTTTACATTTTGAGGGGAATCATTTTGCAACGTATGACGAGAATTGGAATTATGTTACGTTACAAAATGAAGTGATTAATTATTTCGACAACTTTCCAGCAAAACCAATTCGAGGTACTATTGCCTCATTGTGCAAAAATCTATTGTTAGGATATGAAGGAGAAGAAAAAATAAAAATTGGGTGTCGCATGGATTAATGAAAAACTCAACGAGTTTTACCTATATGTGAAGTAACAGAAAAAATGTTGCGGAAAAGAAGTTGGGGAATTGTTTATAAAATAATAACTATATAGTTTTTAAGAAGTACCAACTAAATGTAAATTTCAAGTACCTTGCAGTATATAATTCAATTACTCGATAGGTTTCCTAGAATTAATAGTATAGTTAATTTTAAATTTTCTAAAAGTCATTTGAATTTTTCAAATGACTTTTAGAAAAAAGCTTTCAGTGTCACAATTAATTGACGATTGTTCCAATTCAATTGGTATATCAGGTCTTTCAGGTGTGCTCATTCAGCAAAGAGACGTTCTGTTGTTTGGTGATAGAAAAGTTTATAAATATGACAAGAAGAAAAAGAGAGTTATTGGTAAGGCAATTTCACTAAACATGTTTCTTAACTGTTAGCATTTTATTCATATTCTGTGCTAAGTGTACTATTTTATCTTCTTCTGGTACGTGATATTTAATTTGTTTTCGTCAGTTTGATTTGTGGTTTATTCTATTTCATTAATGTGTTCTAATGTACAGTAAGTTTCTGACTGGTAGATTAGATTTAAGGATTAACGATAGGAAAATATCAGAATCAAGGATCATATATATCTTCAAAAAATACGAAACTACTTGGAAGTAAGAAGGTTTTTGGTTTTTTTTTATTTCTAAAAAGAAAAAGGGTGAAATACTCCTAAGGCTAAGTAATAAATGGTAATGATAAGTATTCTGATCTGCAAATGGTAGCAACGGAATTTTTTTTCCCTAAAGTATTCTCTAAACTAGGTGAAATTATCATATAATTCATTATGTGCAACTCAAAATTTATTTCTGTTATGAGTTATTAAAATGATTTCATTCTGTTTCTCACATCAACGGCATTAAACATTTTCAGAAATGTATGGATGGACAAGTTTTACAGGAAAAGATTTTGATAAGATGAAAGAAAAAGACAAAGACTTAATTTAAACTTGTTCTTTTGTGTCGTAATCAAAATAGGATGGAAAAAAATCGAGAGATAATATAGATATGATAATAGAACATTGTATTACTGCGTATAAATTAAAATAGTTCTTGGTAATCTTTTCCTGATTTCGTCATATTTTTTATATTTTAATAAATCGAAAACTTTTTCAGTGATTATGAATTTTGATTAATAATGGCTGCATCTATTCCAGTGTAGAAATATTTTTATTACTGAGAGGTATTGTATAGAACTCAAATCAAATCAGTCATCTGATCTGTTTATTGATAATATCATCCAAAGCAGCTTCCAATGGTCTATGTATCCCTCTGATACGTGATAGCAGATCCTTTGCAAATAAAACATATTCTTTTACATGCTGCTTTGTCCAGCCTAATGGTGTACAACGCTCCATATCACGTATATTGTACAACTTATCTGCCATTTGTACAAGTCTTGCCTAGAAATACTCACTCTTGAAATACGCCATTTCCGAAAAGAACGAATAATGAATTGTGATCAACGTAAAGTTTCTATGTAGTAACAGTGAATTTACATTTCTCGTTATTTCTATTTCCGGCAATTGAGCAGTAACTTTCCTCATTGATAGCACCTAGCCCTTTTTATAGGATTTCAAATGTCGGTAACTTCATGCTCAACATAGATTGAAAAAAGCTTAATCGTGTTTTCAGATGAGAAATATATACAATTTTGAAAACATTCCTTAAGATAAAGTCAATCTACCTTATGCGACAGTCTTGATGCCTGCTCCAGTTCGTACTTCATTCTTGCTTCACGTTTCATACTTTTATCTACTGTGCACTCTTTAACGATATTTGCTACCTTAAAATAGCTGAGTTTTGTAATTTTTTTTTCCTTTCTTTAAAGTCTAATTTAATCACTTTATACACATATCTTCACGTAAAGTGCTGTTGGTATGTGCTTTAATTCGCAAACTTCAATGTAAATTAATTTTTGGAAAATTTTAAATTAACGTGAACAAAAATAAAAAATTAACATACATATCTTCGATTTTCTAAATAAACTTCCATTAATTTAAAACATTTTGAAAGGACAAAAGGAATAATACCTCATTACCAAATATTTTTCGAATTTCCTCATCCGTTGTCTTTGTGTTCTCAACAGTATCATGAAGTATGGCAGCAATGACTGTTGCCATATCAGTTATTTGTCCTTCGTTTGTTAGAATATAGGCAACACCTAGATGTGATGAAATTCTCACAAAGCTTAAGAAATTTGAAAGCTCTTTTATCAGTAGTTAAATATGATAGTTAAATATGAATCAATTACGGCTGAAACTGTTAAAAATTAAATTGAAAGGAAAGGCAAGCACCGATTGGATGGTTGACATAAGGCGTTTGCACGGCATCCTTCCTGCGCTGCTGGCGATGGCGACGAGCAGCTAAATCGACAGCTTTGATAATCAGTGGCGTGTCACCGGAAAGTCCATTCTCAGCTTTCAGTTCACAATTCACCGTAGCCAACTTATCCGATATATCTTCCGGCATTCCCGGATATATCAAATTGTAGGGAGGTGGAGGAGGCATGTCATGATTCCGCTTCCCAACATTTTCGGCCATATCTGATCATACGAAAAATGCTGGTAACAAGAAATGACTAAATATTGTGTAATAATTGGAATTTATAATAATAACCAATGGAAGAATAATTAAAACGATGTGTTACTACTCCTATTTCCTATTCGTATTTAAACTAGATCCGAAAACCTGAATGAATTAGCAGTCCTTTCTGTTGAAAAAAAATTGCTTATGGTCATACGGTTGTAATCTTACTGATAGATAAAATTATTATCTAAAATGGTTCGAAGCTTTATGTTGACATTACTATTGCGTTTGAACTCAGATATTTTCTCAACACCACTGACAAAATTTAAAAATGAGCGAAGAAATGCTAAACACTGTCGTTTTAACAGAACCGAAACATTGTAAAGTGTATCATGTGAAACTGAACTTCACTTTGGAATATTATATTCGTCGTGAGGAGCGATAGGTTTGATCTTAAGTGAAAATTTCTGTCAAACATAACTGCAATAAAACATCGACGTTCCTAAAAGAGAGAGAGAGAGAAAGGAAAGAACCTTGGAGTGACCCATTGTGGAAGAGAATTCAACGGTTGACTGGAACTTGTTTCTGAAATCTTTCATGAAAGAGACACTCACTACTCCGCCCGCATTGATCAATCATTTCGTCCGCTCTATTTACTCTTCAGCACATCCCATCATGAGTTCCGGTTTTCATGGCTTTCATAGTCAAACAGCAAATTTTACGGATTATAACTGTTAAGAAAAAGATCGATAGCAAATCAATAATTTAGTTACGAGAGATGAAGTTTGATTAAACCAATAATCAATGGGAATTTAGCATGGAAGAGAGGATAACAAGATTACCACTTTAGATTCTGGCTTAGATCTAATAGTCCATAAATTGGACTGAAAACTCCAGAACTAAATTCCTTATCTATTGTATATTCAAGAAATGTTGCATCCTCCCTCACATATTTCTTCCTGCTTTTTTCATTTTTTATTCTTTATACATCTTCATGTTCTCGATTAATGCTTCTTTTATTCTGTTATCATTTTGTTAAATGATAATTTGATATGATAATACTAACAGTGAAATGTAGAAACGGTATGTAGAAGTTGTGATTCCATTGATTGTAATTTGCTTTATACATAACGTGTATTCCCTGCGACCTAAAAAAAGGGAGGGGGGAAAGCCACACAACAACATAGCTGGAACGGGTAACGTCCGCCACAGGATTCGAACGCGCGTCTATAGAAGTAGATTGCGACCAGAACGCAATGCCTTGGACCACTCGGCCAAACGAAGCGCGAAGCCTACTATTGCCACCAGAAATATCATTGAGATTACTGTCGTAAGCGGAATCAGTAGGACGGTTACGCTAATTGAAAATTGTTTTGTGTTAATTAGGAATTACTTGAACTAAGAACTTAAGGAATTACTTAAACTTATCTTTCATTACCTAATATCCTTGCTAACAATTAGTGGCATTCGGACTTTTTTGTTTTTTACTTACTCCCGCAATTCGTGTCATGTTCAAGAATAGTGTTGCTCTTTTCAGAAGTATTTCTTTTCATAACTCACTCTCACTAACTTTAACTTCTTAACTTCATTTATTCCTAATGCGTCTAATTAGAGTATATTAAAACCAGAATAATAATTTCCTCACGTGAGTCATGCTATGCGTCACGGTATCATACCGTGTGTATCTGTTACACGCACATAAGTGTTATGCTGAACACTTTGAGACCGTACGACTCGAGGACGCGTTGTTACTGTAACCGATAACTACGTCTCACCAACCACTACGGTTGTCACACATCGCCCAGCTCATTTCATGGACCGTTGCATTTGTGAAGGACGCAACGCTCAGGATTTGTGAGCGAGGGATGTGTTTGGTGGGGATTCCAGGAGATTTCCACGGTGTTCTTGATTTGTCGTTAGAAGTGACGAGAAGTGGTGGGAACAGTTGCAGGGAATGGAGTGACTCATGTGATAAAGAGTACAATGTTTGGGAATTGTCGGACGATTAGGCGCAGGAGAGCAAGCTGTTGTTAGGTTGCGTAACTGCTTCTTTATGTCTGACTCAACTTTTTTTGCATGTGAAATGTGAAAATGAACCGAAAATAATGCGACATATTGGAGAGACGTCCATTAGTGTGTGTGGTAGCATCTCCAACAGAAGATTAAGTAAATATCGAGACAGGGCAAATCACGGTAGAAGAAGCGTACTGAGAAACAAATGTATACAAGTAGTAAGCTTAAATTTACTTCATGAAGTTCTGCCTGAAAATTATGGGACCGAGTTAGGTTGTGTTTTTTAGTACTTTTTATTATATCGAAACAATTCAACATATTCTTTTCGAGGAACTATCGAAATAAAATGAAATTCGAATGGAGTAATTAAAATTTATGAAAGTCATAATGCACTTTTTATAGAGAGACTAACACACACATTCATCATACGTCTCACTAGTACTGATTACAGTATAGTGAAAAGTATATGTTCATATCTGGTTATTATTGATGTTCTGTAGTGTGCGTTTTAATAACGCTATGTAAAATACATAGGATCTGATTTATTTCAGAGTTACTTATGGTGTCACAGTACTACAAGTCATAACTAATTGGTTTACTTGTGGTGTAAATGGCAAGTGACGAAGAATTGAACAGCACAGATTCTGGAGAGCCAAATATTGACAAAGCTCGTCTTGGCCCTCCAGATCGTTGGCTTTACTGTCCACCGTTAGGCTCGGTGTGCTTATTTATAAGTTCTCATTTTCTTCTATTCGAGGCAGAGGGATAGAGAAAATGACAGTATTATGCTTCATAATAATCATTTTTAATTTTCACAGTTTCCCTAGATTTTAAAAGTTCCCCGAGAAATTTAACGCAATTCCGTTACATTAATTTTTGACATTTGTGGTTTTATTGTTCTGTCCATGATGATCACAAGCCTGTTTTATCAGTTTCATATAGCTTAAATTTTTTGGGTGATGAAATTAGAAAATAGAATCTTACAGATAAATATGACTTGTAATCAATTCAGGTTGTTGCAAAGCATTTCTTGCCATTCAAAACTCCACTTTGTAAGCTCTATGATGACCAAATTGAAAAGAAGTGGCAGTTTCATCCGCGAGATGTTTTTGCACATAAATTTCGGGGCGCTGAATCAGGTTCTAGAATTGGATTGTGGATCGATCTCACGAAAACCAATCGTTACTATAGTAGAAAAGAGGTGTTATAATTTACACATTAAATATATTATATAAGAAAACTTTCATAAGATCTATGAATATTACTAAGAGTTTATATTTTTGAACTTGTGTTTAGGTTGAAAAACGGAGTTGTATTTATAAGAAGATCCCTCTGAAAGGTCATGGAGAAGCACCATCTGTTAGTGAAACGGAGCAGTTTTGTCGAATAGTACGCTCATTTCTTCAGGCAAGTTATTGAAGCTTTGCTGTAGCCGGTTTTGTTTTTATAACCTCTTCGCAACTGTATTTTAGAATTATGATTAATACATCATCTTGCTAGGAAAACAAAATTTATGTAAAAATCTACGGGCATGCATTTCATATGAAAAGTCGAAGGAATAAATTTTTTTCCTCAAAAGTGATTAACTTTGGATCAAAAATTGATCAATATTGAATATTATAAAGCTGAATAAAATAACAAAGTCCTTAAGGCAAATCCGAAAGATATAGTGGCAGTACACTGCACTCATGGATTTAATCGGACGGGCTTCTTGATAGCAGCATATCTGGCCAGTGCTATGGATTGGGCAATCGATGCCGCTATTTATTCATTTGCACAAATGAGACCAAATGGCATCTACAAGCAGCTTTATTTGGATGAACTTATGCAGAGATACGGTGATGAAGATGACAGAATTGAGGTTTTTTTTTTTTTTTTTACAGTATTATCGATTTTTCGCAGAATTTTTAGAGTTTAACGTATTTTGCTGGTAGTAAAAGACGGAATCTAATTTTTTCTTTTCCCTTAGCTTGAACAGCTTACTCTTCGTTGATAACGTATTTGATATGGCGGCCATTTTGGACATGCTAATAAAGCATAGAATAAAACAAAAAAGAGTGAAATAAGTTGCAGGCGCCACCTCGCCCTGCTTGGGAAAATGGTCCAATCGATGATGGTAGAATTGTACAGGATGATAACGGAAGAGGACAAGCTATCACAAGTTACGATGAACATATAAGTATATTTTTTGTTTATTTTCTTCCTTCGATATTTTGGTCAATATTTTATTTTGCCTGATTCCTTATTTTATTCTCTATTATGGCTAATGCATAAAAGCAGCAATTCATATGTTACTGAAACACTGAGTGTTCATTATTCATTGTCGTATATACTTACATAGAATATTTTGAATTTAGTTACAGTGAAATTCCTTTGCTTGAGATTTTCATAATTATGAAGCTTATTACAGACGAGCCTAAATTCATGGATGGAGCTGTACCTAGTGTTAAATATGTTTCGGATCCAATAATGAGAACTATTTTGCAAAATAAGGTTATCTTCAGTTTTTAGGATCTTTTCCAATTCGTTTTTGTTAGTCGTGGTTTCTTATCGGTACTTCTGCTCGAACTGTTGAGTCTAAGCTTATTGTTTGCTCTTTCTATTATTAATTTTTAATTGCTTTCATCCTTTTTTTTTAAATGTTGAATGTAATTACTTCGATTACTGTGATGAGTATATATTGGTTAATGAAATCAGCTGATTGTTATTAAGCTGTTTAATATATATTAGTATCTTATACTTCCTGTTTGTCATATTCCTTATTTCAGAACTGGGAGCTTCAAGAAGATTTTGTAAATACAAAACATTTCCATTTAAATGAACAATGCATTTGAACCTTGATATGTGCTGTCTTTCATCTAGTAGGTATAATAAGATTGTTCAGATTCGTGATATGTGCGGTTATACAAGAGATGGATTTCCTGGAAGTCAACCAGTGTCTATGGAAAGAGATAATTTGCACTTTTTAGCCGGAAAGAAATATATGGTGTCTTGGAAAGCTGATGGGATCAGGTAAGTGAATCCTGAAATATGTCGCTGTTCTGATTGAGCTGTTAGACACGGAAATTTTAATGAGTATGAGTAGGACGACATAAGTTTAAATAAGGCATTCGATTGTCAGTTTTTGCTTAAGTTTTATGGTTCAATTTTGAAGGGATCGAATGACTAATTACTTTTGTTGTTTGATTGTTTATTAACTATGGATGTGGTCATTTTAGATATATGGTCCTTATCGATGACGAGGATTCAATATATGCATTTGATCGGAATAATCATATTTTTAAGATATCCTGTATTACATTTCCGCACAAGAAGGAATTTCGCCATATTCAAAATACTCTCGTAGACTGTGAGATGATTATTGAGAAGGTTCAGCTTAAGATTTACTTTCGTACCAACTTAAATTTTTAAAAAATTGTTGCCAACAAGAGGTATTCAGAGTGCTGTAAAGGTGGCAATTTTTAGGTGATATGGAGATTCGTCTTTATCAATTAATACTCATTTACCTGCCGGAAGTATGAGTAAAGGAATTCTCAGAGTTAAAAAATGTTGTGATTGTAGTTATGAATGTACTTATGAAGACAACAAATCTTTGCAGGTAAAAGCAGAATCTGGAGAGATTACCGTTGTCCCGAGATTGCTTATCTATGATATTATTAAGTTTGAGGTTTTTTGTTTATTTTATATTGCTATTTTATAGAGCAAAATTTTCTTGCAGAAAAAAGGATTTAAAGATAATCTCAGTTATAATTAAGAATTTTTTATTTTCAGGGCCAGAACGTTGGTGAATGCAATTTCACAACACGTTTATCATGTATTCGTGAAGATCTGATTCAGCCGCGTCGTGATGCATTGAGAAGTGGTCGTATTAAGCGAGAGAACGAACCGATAAGCATACGTAATAAGGTATGGGTGAAGCAGTTCGTTATTACTGGTAGGTATTTGTGATGATCTGATTCTTTCATCTTCTGGAACTGTCTTTACAGGA
Source organism: Setaria digitata (assembly GCA_003640385.1). Lineage (NCBI taxonomy): Eukaryota > Metazoa > Nematoda > Chromadorea > Rhabditida > Setariidae > Setaria > Setaria digitata. Next base: position 247,935 of record RCAB01000038.1, on the reverse strand, counting down.
ATTTTGGGAATTGGAAGCTGTTCGGAAATTGTTTGATGAGAAATTTACAAGAAATGTTGGGCATGAAATTGATGGCCTAATTTTTCAGCCTGTTAATGAAGTGAGTTCTGAAAAGCAACAAGTACATATTTCTCTTAAAGGAATTCCTAGAACTATCCGATGGGCATAGTTGTTTTGACTGCTTTTTTCTTTTATCTGTGCAAATATGAAGGTGTTTAGTTTTTAGATGGATTTTCCTGGACTTATTATTGGCTAGGGGGAAGTTTATTCTCTATCCTCGGATATGCACATTACAACATGTTAGAATTTAATATCTGCTAGTTATAATTCTTTAACCAACCCTGGTGGAGCATTGCGTTAGAAATTCTAAAGATATAGAGTTTTAATTAATTATTGCTGTCGTTGTAGTAATATCTAATTAAATGTCTCTTATTCGTTCTGCAGCCATATCACTGCGGGCGGTGCGATACGCTGTTGAAGTGGAAACCTCCATCTCATAACTCAATTGATTTTCAATTGAGGATAAGACGCATATCAAAACCTGGCGAATTGCCTGAACACGTTGGTTTCCTGTTCGTACAAAACCAATCAGAGCCAATGGCAAAAATGAAGGCAACAAAGAAATTGTTACCGTATGATAATAAAATCATTGAATGTACTTTTAAGGTCAGTTTTTTATTGCTACCAAAGAAATTCCATTTGGTTTATTGGGAACTAATTGTAATTGATTGCTTGACTGCATGTCTTGAGTTGTTGCTTAGTTTGACTTGTATTATCATCATATTGATGTCGGTTATAAAATTAAGTTTTCTGTACTTTTTTTTTGCTGGATGTCTTAATAATTATTTACTAGTAATATCTTAATATAAAACTGTTCTAATAATTATGAACTAGCTTTCTGAAAAGCCATGTTCTTCGCGGATTTTAAATATGTTAGTTGAACATTTCAAACCTTATCGGTGGGCGATTAATTAATTTACTAAAAAAGAAGATAAAGCCATTGGACGCCTTGTCACTTTTTTTATTGAGATATTCCATATGCGCTCAATGCAAACTGTTTCTTTAAAAAAATTTCTAACTATTTCCATTATTTTAGGATGGTAAATGGGAGTTTATGCGTGAGCGTACAGACAAAAGTTTGCCGAATTCAAGCAAAACAGCAAAAGCTGTATACAACAGTATCATTCATCCAATTGATAAAGAGTCATTAATAGCATTCGTTGAGAAAGTATGTATACAGAAAATGCGAAAGAGACCTGCACCACATCAAGATAACGATATAATCCAGAAAATTCCCAGGACATGAGCAGTTTGTTCATCTTTTTTTGTTATTACTTGAATCAGTGGTTGCCTCATTTTTTCGATTCATATAGTTGGATCTCTTAGTGTAAATTATAAATTAGAAGGCTTTCAACCAAGCTTCTTTTGGACTTATTACTGTTGTTTTCGGTTTGTATATTTTCCTATGCAATGAAATAACGAATGTTTTTTAAACATGGTAGGTATTACTCATAGTTGTGATGTCATTCTCACTGCGCATCACTTTAGCTCTTTCGAAATAAACTCCGAATGTCACTGCTGCAATCCTATAATTGCTCATTTCAGACTTCATTCCAATATTTCGGCTTATTTCTGACTCCTGAGGCTTTAGTTAGCTTTGTCCCCGTGCCCTTTCTTTCCAAGTAAACGATTAATAAAGCTTTTAGTGAAGTAGACGAAAATATATTTTCAAATGAACTTAGTCGATATCTTTTCCGGTGCACAGTTCTGTAAATGATAAGGCTGATATTCCATTTAATTTTTTCTCTATATGCTCTAGTATGCAGATATAAATCTATTAGACATATTAGACAGTATTAGACATTTTATAAATTTGAGACCAAATCATTATTTGAGTTCTCAAAGTCTGAAAGTACAATATTGTGGACTGCGAATTAGATATTTTTCGACCCACAAGCATCGTTCACTTCTTGTGAAAACTGTACTATACGAATCCTTCCGTCAAGCTTCGAAATGGATAAAAAATTGGCGAATTTTTACTTTCTTTTGTAAAATATATTCTACACATAATTTCATGTGAGTTGGCTTCCTAAAATTATTGGCAAAATTAGCTGGTTTCCTTAAAAGAAGATTCCAACATTTGATTCGTTTTTCGATAAATGTAGGTTATAGCTGCATTTGCTTTGAAAAAATTATGAAACATAATAAATGAATATTAAATTACGAACAAATGATCGTCTGTAGTGCCTTAGTTGACGTTTGAAATGGTTTAATATTTGATAGTGATAAAGAGCTGTCGCGTGATTACAGTTGAAATTCTGACATGCTTCTTTCCAGTAATCTGTATAACAGTTCATTGTTGTGCAAGGTTTTAGGTTCTAAGACCAGTCCCAAATTTTAGGAAATTTTGGTCTGGTAAACAAAAGAACTACGTAAATTTTTCTTGATGCAGTCAAATAAAGTAATCCCTTCAACTCTATATAACTTAAGCATTTTTGATAATTCCAACAGCAGAGATTTTTTTTTTTTTTAGATATTTCTGATAGCAAGGTAATCAAAATAATGCTTTTGATAGTAAGAACGACATGAAACAACATAACAACATGTTTTTTTCATGAAAACATTTCTTTACTGGTGTTATCATTTATGAATAAATAATATAAATGAAGCGTTTGATCTGTACAAAATGTGAATTGCATTATCATTCAATATGACAATTGCTTCACTACATACGTTTTGACTATAAGGTTAACTGCGACATCTGCATTAGAATCTGAATTGAGGTAGCTAAATAGGGTGATGGGTGTGGAAGCAGTTTTGGGAATTGAAAATTTGAGTTCGAAGATAAAAGTGCAAGTTAGATTCAAGGGATATGTACTTTTTTTTTTATTTTCACCTAGGAACGGTAGAATAGCATAGGAATTTATTAGGTAGTGCAGACGGCTTTTAAGAATATATGGGCTATTCGAGGACCGCGAATGTGGGGAAGTTAGTTGAACTATATTAAACAGAAGATAAATAAGCCTGGCAAGTCTAATTGTATCTCCGAGATATAAGTTGGCGAAGGAAATTGTTTTATTGTTGAGTCGAGTAAAATTAGTGATTTCAGATCTAAAGTGATCCTTGTGAATCATGAAATCTCGTGTAAAAAATTTGCAACATAAGAAATGCCTGCCAAGATTGTGATGCTGGCAAGATATTTGTAATTTGAAGAATATTAGTTGAAAGAAACGGCTTTTTTAATTTTATCAGTTCCTCTGAACATAATGGTTGAAACATATATTTGAGGAGATTTGTTTTGTAGTATTGAGACAATATTGTACAAATATTCATCAAGCTGAAGCAACTTAAAACGCTTTCTTTTGCTATGAAGTGAAAAAAGCTTTACCCTTTGCTAATTCAACGTAGTGCAGATTCTGATTTTCATCCTTAGAATTCATTGTTCCAGTTCACACTATCCTATACATAGTCCATTCGATGCTGCTAAGGCCATAATAGGTTTATTAGGAAAAAAATATTGATTATAGCTCTCATCTAGTCTTTAATGACCATCTAACCTACTACTCTACTAAAATCTTAGCTTTTTATTATTTCATGTTTGAATTATTTGCTCTATTTCCATTCTTTAATATTTAAATAATTTTATAATGAAGTTGTGAATAAAAGCTTGCTTACTTTAATGCTGTTGACAGTGCGTATAAGAAACATAAATATAATTCATTTCGAAAATAAGTCGTTTTTTTTCTTCTATACCACTGAAAAATTTCATAGAATGTAAGAAAGGCCAAGGTGTTGCCAATAAACTGAGTAGCAAACTCGTAAAACCATAGTGATATCTTTAACTTTTATGTAATACTTAAATATACATATATAATAAAATATTCGATCATTCCATTTCGTAATGTTATCTTTGTTTAAATTCAGAATATTATGTAAATCAATTTTGTATTTTGATTTTAGCTATAATACCCCAAAGTTATCGCTTTCTTTCAACTTTTATCTGATGTATTAAACGGGAATGCTGTACATTCGGCTTGAATATTTCTCATGGGACATTTTATGACAACTTTTTTTTGATTCGTGCTTTTCTTTTTTCAAATCATCGTAATCTTCTTGCTTATATTTATTTGTCGCATACAAAATGCAGAAATTGTATTTAATTCTGACCTTCTATTTCTGATAAATAAACTGCAAACTTTTAAACACTAACAGCAATTTAAATATGAAACAACACGTTATGACTGTATGAAAATATATTAAATTTTAAGACTGTGACCAGTTACTGATGTTATTCAGTATTATGATCATTTGTGACATCTTAATTTTAATATTTTTCCTGCAGACATTTTCGATGGCCATCGGGCAATTTGCTCTTGTAAGAAATTAAATTTTTTGACGTAGCGGCGTTTATGTAACGCATTTACAAAAGCATTAGAAGTGTACTCCATATTTTTATATGCTTTTGTTTCATTGTTATAATTTTAAAATCTGAAATACTGTGGAAGCATCTCAAAAGATGCAAGTTTCATCATTTATCGTTTTTTTTCAGATTTCCAATTGTCTATTTTGAGATTTAAGAGTTAGAAAAAATAATTTGCAGAAATCTTTAACGAAGAGTGGTTTTTCGAAAAATATAATCGATATTCAGTTTTCAGTGCATATTAAGGAAGTTCAGAGGTAAAAGTTTTCGTGTCATTTTTGATGCCTAAAATTGCTCTTGGAATGTGAAGTTTTTTTATCAAAGAAGGAAAATATTTGTCCAGCGTTTTTATACTAAATATATTAAGAATGTAGCAGGTAAAGCGTCAAAGAATTCAAATGGTTTTAATTTACAAATTTCGAAATATCTTTCCACTAATTTTCGCACCACTCACTAAGTCGTTAATGAGCAGGAGAAGGTATTAATGTGGCTCTCAAAATAAATTTTATATTGCATTTGAATGAACTTTTCAGATTATTTCAAAAATTCGAAACCGTGAAATCAACCGATTCCTTTGATGAACTGAAAAATCGAAAAGTTAAGAAAGTGCGGTATAAACGACACGACATACATTTGGGTTGGTAACATTTGGGTGTCTTTTAAATTATTGAAGCCTAAAAAAGGAGCTACGTGTAAGATTTTGATGTTCAACAGTCGAATATTGTTTAAACTAGAAATTTCTGGATCAGATGTGACCAAGGAACAGATGCCTTTTCACTTCCAAGTCTAAGATTCAATTTAACTGTTGAAAAGCTTTTCCTAGGAAATTTTATAAGCTTTTATTTGCTTTATCAAATGTTTCAGGTTCAAATAATTTACACAAATGGATAAACAAAAATCTAACATATTCGATAGGCGTAACACCCAAGTACTTATCTAGAAAAGTAATAAGGTATAGCGGTTTTTCCTATAAAAAAAAAAATAAATATAACTTTTTTTTTGAATTGATTTAAAAGATTCTAAAAGACATATCAGTTATATTTCGAATATGAGTGATTTCAGAAATGTAATGAAAATAGCTTTCGCAGCATGGTCTGCCGTAACAAATGTGAATTTTACCGAAGTATTGAAAGATGGTAATATTAAGATAGACTTTTTCCGGGGAGAGCACGGAGATGGTCATTCATTTGATGGACAAGGTTTTGCTTCATTTTTAGAGTGTTAATTTTGCAAAATGGCTTCTTATAAATCATTTTTTTTTTATTCGAAATTACGGCCATGTTAACTGCTAATGTTAACTATTTGAAAAAAATACAGTGAAGCGGAAGCTAATTTTTAGTTTATTATATTATACAAATTCCAATGCGCATTAAAGAGTTTTTGAGATTTAAGTTTTTTCAAAGACTTGTATACTTAGATATAGTAATAAAAATAGTTCAGTGAATTTGATTGACAGTTCATTGCAACTGAAACAAAAACAAACATGGTCCAATCATTTACTTCATTATTTAGCTAATAGATCGAGAAAGTTGTGCTAGAAAGTTGTTTGGAGTATTTCACCAAAAACAATGAAAATAAAAGATGGAATTATTTCAAATTTAGAAATTGGCTTTTTCCAGGTAAAATATTGGCACATACATTACTTTCACCATACAGATTAGTTCATTTTGATCTGGACGAAAAATGGGCTTTTATGAATGTCGCAGATCTTTCCAGGTTAAATCTACCTTTCTCTCGAAATTTCCTCATATAATCAGATCAGCTGTTTAAATTTCTTAGCATGTTTCATTGTAATCTTTAAATTCTCTCGCTACAGATATGATAGCATTGACATATTATCAGTAGCTATTCACGAAATCGGACATGTTCTCGGTCTAAACCATTCTCGAGAAAAAGATTCTATAATGTCAGCCATTTATCACCAACCCCTCAATGCAAACGGAGGATACATAAAACCCAAAATAACTGCTTTTGATATCTTATCTGCTCAACAATCATTTGGTACTTTTTCTTTCCTTTCTTTTTCCTTCAGGTAAATTATGGGAATAATAGGTACGAAGCACTGCTTTGTATTTTTAGTATGTCTGAACACTCTTCCATTTACTGGAAATTTTTAGATTTCAGAATTCCTTTGGTGATGAAACTTCAGAGATTACCTAAAATTTTTGATGAAAAAAATTAATGAATCTAGATTAAGAATTATTTAAGGCACGGAAAAAGTCGAAAAAAGAGGTGGTAAGATGCGGGAGAAAGCATAAATTTGATGCTTCCATATCTCCAGTCAAGTGAATTTGTTGGAAAGGAACAAATTTGCAAAGTGAAAGTAATAAGCAGTAATACAGTGAAAAAGAGTAATACAAAAAAAAAAAATTGTGATAATAATAAAGTAACCCACTTGCTGTTGTTCTTTGCTCACAAATAAAGTCTATTCTTTACACTCAGTGTGAAATAAGTTTCAATTTTAAAAGCAAAATTTGAAAACTTTTGGAGCTGTTGCACTTTTAAGATCTTCATTAAAATAGTCGTGGTAAAGCGGAAGTAAATTTCAAATAATTAATAATTTTAAGAAAGTAAATACTGAATGAAATTTTAGTGAAACTATTGGTAGACACGAATAGGTGTAGTTGGATCGGCATTTAAAATATATTATCTAAAAAATGAATGTCCAATAAAAAACATACATGCCAAAATGTTGCATTAAAAAGTTAGAAACTTGGTCTATCTTAATTCAACAGTTCTGAACTGCGGTTCAACACTCAAGATTCTACAGCGCATACATTAAATACAGGTAAAATAATGTGATATTGAGTCTAAATAGTATATAATGAAAAATGAAGCATATTTTTGAATAATTGAATTAAGATAGACCAAGTTCCTAACTTTTTAATGCAACATTTTGGCCTAGTGATCTAAAGTTGTCTCATTCACCATCAGCTCAATAAATATTGATTCCAGTTGATTGAATTCAAAATTAGTTGTAAAAATTGCATACGAAAATTGCGTTTTGTTACAATATTGTAATATAAAAAGTTATACTTTCTAATATTTTAATACCCAAATACGTTTAAAACTAGATCATTATATGCTGATCATTTTTCCATTAGAAATTTATATATAAAAACTTAAAAGTTTTAAAACTGAAGAAATGTTTAAGCAGGAAAGTGATCCAAAATACTAGCATTTAGTATATGGAAAAAATTTTGAGAGCTTTCAATGTGGAACTTAATGGTCAGCATAGTGCGTTATCAAGTCAAAATTCAATATCATTATTACAGACAAGTAATCTGGAAACTACAGATGGTTTGTAATTCATTGCAATTGTTTCAGTTAAGCTTCATCTTTTAATTTTTCTACTCTTTCTAGGTATTCCAAAATACTTCCATTTTTCTAGGCTTTCTTATCATTTATATTACACTCACTTTTTGTTTATTAAATTCCTTATTTATCGAAGTAAAGTAATCAGAAGTGTGCAAGTACTTAAACATATTAGATTTAATTAAAGCCGACTTGTGGCAACTTTACTACTAATTTACAAATAATACGTCTAAAAGTATTGCAATTGCTGCTATTTTTTCTGGAAATTTTGAGAAAACAACTTTGGTCGTAATGTAAATAGACAGCATGACTATTTGAGGAAATAAACTACTCCAAAATGAGAGCGTACATTGAAATTTCCTGAAAATTCTGATATAATTTACCTGCACTCCATCATTTTTAAAACAAAATTTATTTGGTATTAGAAGTTTTTGGTGACAAAATTTTTATGGATAAAAATGGCATTTATTTGATCAACATGACACTTGTAGTATTTCATATATATTCATGCGGTTGTTTCCTGTCCTCATCGGCATGATAATTGTCAGAACGTGTGCCCAATTTCGTGTGCGAATCACAGTAAGTTGAACGATTTGAATTATGATTTAAGACTGGAAGTTAATTCGTGAAATCTAATTTAATAATCAAACAAACTCTGAAATAGATAATTGGTTATTATTAATTCTTAACCTATGCTTTGCATTAGCATTATCGGAAAATAACTGCTGCAAAACCAGTTACATCTTTGCATTATGATTTAATATTTTGTCGAGTTTCTCAAATAAAATTTCGAAAATGTAACATTTGAGAATTGCAATGTTGATTGGTTAGCCTCAAAAAGTATTTAGAGATCTCTTTCGTTTGTAATAATTCGAACCAATCAGGTCACTTTTATGGATTACACAGAGAGATTCAAGTCAGCAATCTATGCAACAGTAGTTCTGAAAGAGGGAATGCAATTAGTGTATTAACAGCAAGAAGCATTGCTAATAGCTGAGTGATTCTGATGATTCTGGTGGATGAAAAATACATGGATTCTAAAAATTAATCATTGCAGCAATTATCGCTTGAGGAGTCAGAAAAGTGCATTTCAAAACAAGCATATTACGATGTTGATAGTAGTCAGGTGATAGTTCTGAGCATGGACGTCAAGTGTGATACGCTTCTGATAAGCGCATTTAAAAACGCTGTAACCACACCGGCAGATCTCAAAATTCAAGTTGTAAATAATGCCAAAGATTATGAAGACATATTAAGAGTAGTACGTTATATTTTCTGCTAATAACTAAAAACTCCAAGAAAAATTGTGACTGACACCATTTTCCAAAAGTTTGCAACATTACAGCAAATGATCAATGATAAAATCTGGTAAAATAGAACTGATAAAATTAATTTATCACGGAAAACATAACTAAAGTTTAATGATCAGTGCTCAGATACTCAAGAGATTGAACTGTTCAATCATTGGAAATCTTAAGTTAGTTTTCACTAAATATTACCGTCACTTTCATGTTGTTGCTATTGTTTAATAACTGATTATTACCAAACAATTTAGAAGTCCAAATTATTGCAAAATATTTTGCCTAACCATCGTATTTTATTTAACTTTTCCATCACAGCTCATAATTCCAAATGTTTCATCACAGAATTCAGTGAGTATGAAATCACTAAATATTGTTTTCTTTTGTTTTTTTTTTTTTTTTTTTTTTTTATCAGTCAATTAGAATAGCGATTTCAGGTTCAGGATATATGTTATATAACAGTTATTCAAGATTCAAACAAAACGCATGCAATTTGGTTTCTGTTCGATTGCACGAAAAGTAAATTTTATGGTTTAAACAGATGGAAAGAACAATATGATGTTGACGGTGTTATCATTTCTTAACTTACATCAAATAATAAGTAGGCGGATTGAAATAATTTATCTTCATATACCGAGACCTGAAAAAAAAATTAGAAAATTTTCGTCTTGGTTTCCTTCGTTCATAACATTCCTATTATTTGCTTGAAGATGGTGAAATACGTCATAAGAAATCCGGAATCATTTGGCTGGTGATAATATCATTAACAATGCTCGGCACAGTTATCGGTGCTTCGATAGGGATCTGTTCTTATTTAGCATTTCGGAAGTATCATTTAAAAAAAGAGCCGGATGATTTGAATGAAAAAGAAATTGCTGATGAAAATGTTGACGAACCTTCAAAAGAATTAAACTATGCCAAACCATCTCGTCCTGTTAGTTATTTAAAAATTCATTTTTAGTGTGATGATTTAAAATGAATTTATAACTTTTAAATTTATGTTTGAATTAAGTGATATTAAACAATGGTGGGAGAAAAAAACGTAATTGTAGCATTTCTACTTTTGATTTAAAAATAATCAACAGAAATAAAATGAATGTACAAACTATTAAATAGTATTTCATTCATTCTGCATCCACTGCACTCAGTTATTGTCACTTTAAATATGTTATGAATTAAGCAGGTTTCTCTATTCAGATGATGCCACTGCTTTACTGATTATTCTGTCAATTAGGTTGATTGGAACTGTCATTAATAGTCTGCTTTGAAATAAAGCAACAATAATCCTGCTTTAGTAAGTTAGTGTTTATTGTAAAAATTTGACAAAAAAATCAAAGTTTAGTGAATATTTTAGAGAGATCATGAAAAGATTGGAAAAAATTCAAAACAAACCATTGAGTCATCAAGTTTTTCCGGAAGAAAAAGAGAGAAAACCCATGAAGAAAATTGTTGAAATGCATTTAGAACTGTTCTATATGATCAACTACTACTTTTATTTTTCTGTTGAATAAATTCGTTCAATTTCAAATGTATGCAAATCTAACAATACAAATTCGATTTTTTTTTTTTTTTAGTAAAATTTGTTGACTATCCTATTATTGGAAAATCTTGTTTATTTTAATATAACACTCATTATGTTGCATTATTCTGATTAAATTGTTTGTTTTTTAATTTTTGTGGCAAATTGAGCTTAAAAGTTTATCTTATAAATGTGAACATATAGTATGGGCAATGACAAATCTCTGTTCCATCATTGGGAAATATCAGAAAGCTTATATTTGAAAAGTTGAAAAGAGAATTATCATAAATAAAATTAAGCAGCAATAAAAATTGAAAATCTAGGTTGTTTAAAATTAACGTCGAACTAAACAACAAATTAAAATACAAATATAATTTAGCTAGCAATTTTAGGTAATCACATTTGGCACAGAAAATTTTTGATAAAAATGCACGTTAATTTTTGATAAAAATGCACGTTAGCACCGATAAATTATAAGTGGGAATAAAATTTTCAACATTTTTGAACAATCAAGGCTTTTAAAATTTTGTTTAGTCTTAAGCTTTATAGTTAAAGTTCTTTCGAAAGCTATCAAGCATTTAATTGATGTCCAGCTTAAGAAAAATATTGCAATTATGGGACGAGTTTTTATCCCATTCAGTTCCAATAACTTTGATTTAAATACATCTTAGCAAATTCAATTTAATTTTTGTAAGCAAGTGATTTTGGGATTTTAAATAATCTTAAAGTGATTTAATTTTTCTTTATTGCTTTCGAAATGCACTCAAAAAAAAACAAAAAATAGAAATAACTGTTCAAAAAACAATTTTTTAAAATTGACTTTCCTTAAATTTATTATTAAGGTACAGTACTTTGCATTTTATTTATGAAAACAAGAAAGTCATTTATAAAGGAAATTACAGTCTTATTAAGATGCATAAAATTATTTTTCTTAGGCACTAGATCAAAGGAGGCTAGCATCTTCGTCATCTCTCGTATTTTCTACAATTGTGTTTGACTTCTCGGCTGGCTCATTATCGGCATAATCTGGAGATTTCAGTGGACTTCCCATTAGTAATTCAGACGGTATCTCTGCTACTGAGCAAACGCGATCAGTATTCCTGAAAACTGGCTTCAAAATGTTTGAAATTGCACAGCAGCCGTTAGTTCGGACTGATCAGAATTTACGGCTTATGTACTATGAAAGTAACAGAAAGTTCTGAAAAGATGTGGATGGACAACACAGGAGTATTTCATAGGATGTTTTAGAAGCAAGATAAGACAAGGCAACTTTCTAAAATTTAGAAACTTTAGTTGTCCATAAGACGGTACCTATTTAGGGAGTCCAAATGCGATATAAAGCAGTTATTGAAGGTTGTACCACCAAATGTTTGCACAGCAACTTCTGATGGCAGCTCTTCCCAGTGACGTTTTAATTTCCATTTTAACTCATAACCAAATATCGAATGTGGTAAGAATACCTGCTTAAATTCCTGTAAAGATTGAGGAAATTAGTTGGACTATGGAAAAATGTGATACGGGAACTCATTTAATATTTATTTCTAAGGATTTTTCCATTTTATCTATTTTCTACTCCCTAGAATATGCGTCTCAATTTACTAGTTTTCAAAAATTTCAAATTCTTATAGACTACTTTCTTTGTATTGGAAGAAGAATCTGATAATCTTATTTATGAAATGAGAATTTGAATAGTAGAAGTGGGTTAAAAATGATGCGCTGCATGAAATAAGTCCGATAATATCTTTTCTGGTTTCTGACTATTTAATGCTCTCAGGAAACCGACCAGAAGGATGAGAACCTCAACTTTCTGCTGTGGTTCGCTAATCTGTTCGCTGTTTGAATAAATGTTTTGAAAATAAAGCGAACATTTCTAAATTGTTCACTCATTGAGCAATAGATAATAAATGTTGTGCATGCGTTACAAAGTGATAATAAATCCAGCAGATCTCCAAGGCTGTTATAGATGTGTCGCCTGAATGCTTGTGGAAAGATTCCGGACAGCACCATCATAATCCCCTGCGGTAGTTCGGTGATTAAAAATACACATAAAATTGTTAATAGCATACGAGTTGTGCGATCGGTACGGTACAGCGTGACTGGATTTGTTCTGAAATTAACTTACTTTTTAGTCTGATACGAAAAGAGCAATCTCCCAACACTCTTTCGATGACTGATGTGCTTGAGGCGTATTATATATCATTTTATCGTTAAAATTATTAGTATATTATTATCTAACATTATAATTAGTTATAGATGTTCTTTTAGCTTCTTTATTATCTGGATGAGGCAATACCGGTCTAGCATAGTGTAAAAATTTAAAAGGGAGGAACTTGAGAACCTGTAAAACAATGGATTTTAATCATTAGCGCATAAAAAAATCTGAAATACTTTTCAGATTTCATGAAAATTCTTACTAAAGTTTAAACATTTTCTCCGATCATATAAACAATTAATCATTCTATGAAACTGATTGATTAAATGATTTGTTGACAAACTATATAAAACAGAAAGTTAAGAAAATTTTTAACATTTTTTCCTTTTTTCTTTTTTGCACGTGAACGTAAAAAAAATTACAGAGATACTTAAACTTTTATAATACATTAACATTACTTCGAGAAGGAAGTAGTTGTTACTGTTCGAGAAGCAGTAGTACTTCTGTTTCCTCTTCCATACTCATCCTTGGTGTTATCTTTTTCATTGTAGAAACGAGTAGAATTACGCAGAAGTTTAAGTCGATTTTGTCGTACTTTTGTTAAAATTTTCATTAACAAGCAAAGAAAAGATGACAGCAGCAAGCAAGGAATCATTTTAAATATCGTGCCTGATATCCAGAATGCCATTCGAAATATCTGAAATTGATTGACAGCTTAACTTTTGTTGCTATTAAACTAATTCATTTTATAATCCAATGATAAATAGTGATTGGCTTAAGATAAAATGAGTGGTGTTTAAAAAAAGAGGTGATTAATTGCAAATATATAAGAAAAATAATGTTGAAAAGGCTTAAGAAAAATCACTTGCTTATTTCTTAAGTCCGAATTTAGTTAAAATTTTGCAATAAGTCTAAATCACTTGACATCATGACAAGTGGAATTTTTTTAGTCAGACTAAAGAAGATAGGATATGATAACAAATCCATCACGTGGAACATTCCATTCTCTTTAGTTTACTCTTTCCCTTGATCCAAATTTTAGCCTAATTCAGAAGTAGTAGTATGTACGTTTTTCGTACCGCTGTGAAATTCTGGTAAAATTTTAAAATATTCAGACGATGAAGTCTTAAACACTTCGGATTTAAAAAGTGAGTGATATATTTTGCTGTGTTTATGCTAATGCCAGCGACACCTGATTGAGGTTCTATGAAAAATGTTCAATATCTAGTGGAATTCAAAATTTGCTTATTTGATTTAAATGAACAAAATTTAAACTTTACAGTTAGATTAAGACCTAGATTGAAAATTAAAAAAACTACCAAGCAATGTGCTTCAAGGGCCAAGTCGGAAACGCCAGGTAAATAAGCGGTTGCACCAATATTCCGGCTATCGGTAATATTGCAGGTCTCGCTAAGTTTCATTTCAAAGATTTTATAAGCAAGAAAATTTGGTGTGTTCATGACTGCGACAAATAATATAACAAATACTATAGCCATATACGAATGTTGTAAATGGATCTAAAAATTTTTACCTTAAGACACACATATGAGGATTAGAAATCGAAATTAAGCTTAATTTCAATTTGGTTAAAATTCGTCTCCCTTCTTTCGTATCCTGAAATCCCAGTGATGACTAAAATGAAATTGAATTTGTTACATTTATTGCTTTCGTAAATATTTGAAAATTTACTAGGGGATCAGAGAAGAAGCAAAATTTTTGAGTATCAGAACCCGCATTACTGAATGCTTCCAGAAGGGAATTCAATGGATCCCAGTATACACAGCTTGTTGCATAAGAATTTTAATATTTTGTTTTTCTAAGAACTTAAATATCACACTATCTTTTTCTTTTGCTCATGCAATCAAATACGAAAGTCTAATGCTTGTTTACGACACAAATATGACGTTGTGCCATAAGGATCTTCGCTTTGGTTTATTCTACTAAAGATTAAATAAGTCAATATTATGTATGGATATTCGTGGATATGATAAGTTGTATATCGCCTTAAACAGCAATTTTCATATGATTATTGAAATCATTCAATTCTGGCAATTCAGTATTTAATGAATACGATAATATATAGGGCCTAAGACTCTGAGAATGATGGCAAACAATTATAACTTTTATTTACAGAATACTATGATAAAATTTTAATTAAATATTTTTTAAAAAATGAATCTGAAGAAGGATGAATCATTTTCGGTTGCTCTGATATGTGCAGTCCCAAGAGAATGTAGTAGAAATTCAATCTAAACTATGCTTGATTAAATTTTCGGTTGATTTACTACTCTTATACTGAAAGAATACCTGCAGCACATTGACTTTCCTTCTGCTTCGCAAAGTCATATACCGTATCAGTGCTAACATAACTAAAAATTTAGATTTGAATTAAATTGTGAATAAAATAAATTATCAGACACTGCATTATCATTGTTAAGTATTTCCGATTGAATGGCACGTTTCAAGTAAACAATTTTATCGGTATTTAAGCAAACAGATTTATTTAACATTAAGGCATTCTGGTCATCCATTATCATTAATAAAAGTCTCTTTATCAGTATTTCAAAAGTTTAATTTCACCGAATAGGTCAATAATTTGTATAATAAAGTCAGACCACTCTTCCAAATTTTTATTAATATTATGAAAGTAGAAAGTGTTATGAGCAGATATTTATAAACTAACCTGATAGCCAGATGCTGCTGGAATGACCAATGAGTGATAAATGTGCATGACATATTAGGAATACAGCCCATCCATAGCTCCACTGTTCCGGTTGACAGTTCAGGAATGCTGCGAACGTATAATGCGTCGTATAAATCAAATTTGAGAATAGCACCACCGTATCACAACATGCCATAGCTGTTAAAATCACATTTACCGGTGAACGCATTCGGCTCCTGAAAGCCACTCTACCTGTGTAATTTTGAACAGATAGTTTTCATTTGGAACAGTCTATGAAGGACAGCTGCAATGGCATGGTTCTATTGATCAGCTCAAAATTCATTTGAAAATGAAGTCATTTAAGCTGCTCTTCCTTACTGCACCTTTGCAGTTTGTAGTTTGAATCATTCACAGAATAGAGGAAATGGAAACTATTAATTAACAAGTTATTAAGAAAATGTATTATAAATTTAAAGACAAGCATAGTAATCTGAAAGTGAAATAAAGAAAGGTTCGAAGTTCAATTCCAAGAGTTTTAGAAAACACTAAAATTGCAAGATTAATTGATGCAAATTGCATTTATAATCCTTATGATTGTATAAGTCACTAAAATGTGTTAATTGTGTTGATTCGTCTTTTCATCCTTTCAGGTACTTGCAGTTAAGATGAAACGACGACTTTTTCTTTTGCACTTTGTTTTTAGGAAATTGTCAATAGTTTGAATGTATAATTTGTTTTACTACACAAGCAAAAGAGGAAAAAAAAGAGAAATAAAACAAAATGCTTTTGGGGTTTGCTAACAATTGTTTGGTTAGAATGAAATGGAAAATTTGCAGATATGAATAAATTATTTTTCTTTTATGTTCATTTTGCAAATTTCATTTCTATTTTCTGAAAGGTTAAATTTCACTGCTCAGATTTCACAGCTTGGGAAAGGATAAATAAAGCCAGAATCGGATGAATAATTGCGAAAGGATTGAATTTCTTTCCTTTCAATGATTTAAACTGTGATGAGAAATGAAAATCTTAAAAGAGTATCATTTGGGGCAAAGGGAAACATCTAAAGAGATATTTTGTTTAAAAAATAATGAAATTAATTGCTTCAGTTCTAGATCTTATTCAACAAAAGCAAGTTATTACTGTCCTTGGACAGGGACTAAAAATTGAATTTTTTTAAACAAAAATTTAAAATGCTAGCCTTGTAAGCACAACGATGTTGCAAAAATTGCACATTGTACCAAGGATGCATATTACGATGGATAAGTAAGTATGGATAGGATTGTAGAAGGCATGGATAGCGTAAAACCAATCATATACAATGCTGGTTTCCGGTAATTCTACAAGAACTGTTTGACATCGCTCAAATTCACTCATTATCGTAAATCCATCGCAAATTTATTGCTTATCTGAAGAGTAGAGAGAAAAAAACCACTGATTAAATAAGAATTATCAGGGAAAACATGTATGACTTTTCTATTAAGCAGATTATTTTTTTTTTTACTCTTTCAAAGAAATGACAAATTTAAAAAAAAAAAAATAGAGGAAACGAGATGATAAATATTAAAGTTGGTGAATAAAACGTATCACTGAAATGATTTAAACAATATTTAATTATGGTAACAAATAAGTTTTAGTGATGCTTTCCAGTTTACTCCCGGATTAGCAAACACTTATTTACCAGTAAAATTTTTTGTAACATTTATGGCATTTCTCCTATTAGTAAAGAAAGCTGAAGACAGTAAAATGACGCAATATATATAATGAAATGATAAAAGTTAAGGTACTAACTGATCCATTTATTTAATTTGTTTGTTTAAATTTCATCCATTACTTTAAATAATGGACTGAAAAAAAAAAAAGATACTTAGCAGTTCCTCCAAAGGAGTATCTTAATATACCCCTCAATCTTGAATTTATCAGTAAGTTCAAGAAATTAACTTCAATAAAAGGAAACTTATTATAAAAAATAAAAAGATCGAAGGAAAAAATGTCTGTTATCCAAAACTAACTTTTGAATCATAAAAGTTTCTTTTGATTGTCGCTGGACAATTCACTATTCCAGATTTAATAGCATGCCTCGTCAAGAGATTTATTTATTCATGACAATTTGCAAGCAATTGCTATTACCGATTATGGTTTACTGGAGCTTTTATCAAAACAAAACTCTGATTTTCTTGCCCGGAGTGATTCGCTTTTTCCAAGCACTCTATTTCTCGAATAATTTATATTCCAGACCTCATTTCAAAAGAACATTTTATGCCATTCTCGATGAAGCTCCCTCTTACCTTATTACTTTCGTCGGAGATTTAAAAAAAAAAAGAAAACTTATGTCGCATTAGTTTTCATTTGTACAATGAACTTAAAGTATTTGTTCTATTCGAGATACAAAGTAAAAATGAAAATATTAGCGATTTTAGAAATGGATTCGATAGAAGACAATTCCATCTAATGATGCCAAACGATAAACAAACAAGCGAATGTCATTAGGCGTATTTATTGGAAGAATAAATTGAAAAAAAAAAACATTTCATTTGTATTTTTTGAGCAAGAATAAAACTGCATTTTCATTAGACATTTAGTATGAGAATTCTGGGAAGATGAACTAAACAAGTAGTTTCATTTCATTTACCAAAACCAACTCATTAATGACCACACCTTTTCTTTTTTTTTTGAAAGTGCTAAAAATTCTACTATGAAAATCTTTCCAAAAAAAATCTCATCATCAGCTATAGGAGTGAAAATTTCGGATAGATAAGGGAGATTTAATTAGAAATTATTTTCGTTTGACGTATATTAATTCTCTTAGGCTGCTTCTTGCATGGAGGACTATTACTTTCAGTTGAAATTCTGAGGATATTTTTGCAATCAAAATGATGGCCACTTGGTTGACAAAAATGTGTGAAGACGAATTTTCACTCTTTTGTTCTTCTTGTGCAATACCGATCATTATTAGCCAAATAACCGTTTGTTTTTCTTTCTTTATTAGCAATAAAGTTGCTAAGATGGAAGAACAAAAACATTCAAAAGCGGTTATCCTAGCAGTGTTACATCTTGATAAGTGCCATCCAGAAACATCCTGAAAAGCTCCTCTCTCAACTACTTGGTGTAACAGAATTACGGCCAAAGTAGTGACGGACATGTTTTTAGAAAGCTAGATTATATGATAAACAATTAATCATTAAATTTTTTATTAAGCGAATTGGGTTTCTGAATCAGTTTGTAATTCTCTCAGAAATTGGTGTGGTTTGCAATAGGATTCTGATGATTTGAGGTTTTCTTGTGTCATTGCACTTTTTCAGGCTGTTATTTCTGAGGTATAATTAAATCTTATAACTCACTGCTAGGTAATTTTTTGGCACTAAGAAATAGGAATGGGCCGCCAACAACTTAAAGCTTAAAATATGCACAACCAATTCATAAGCAGTTATTTTCTTTAAGAATATTTGATGACGCTCTCTTTTTCATTTATGATGAAAACACTCTATCGTGATATTAAGCTTATTATAAATTCTATTCCTATCAGGGAAAGAGTTCATCAATAGTCGATTAACTAATAAGTCTTAATAATGAATAATATTACAAAGGAATGGTAATAATCAGAAGTCACACTGCATCAAGTTATGCTATACTGTATTCAATGATTTCTATTAATGACTGAGGAGTTTTCGGGTCAAAGGTTTATCAGTTATAACAGACCAGTATAGCTATATCATAATATTGAAGTCTAGTATTTCTATGGAAGTAACTAAATATTTTGAAAACATCTAAAGAGTCACAAATGATTTGAGTTACCAATTTCTTTGAGTTAAATGAAATGGAATAAAAAAGCTAAAAGAAATAATGATGTTGCGCAGCAAGTGAAGGCGTTAAAAATGAAGAAAAAATTACAGTGCCTCACTTTCTTGTCATTCGTAGAATTTTTAAAGGTTTAAAAAAATTTAAATGCATACGTACATAAGATGAAACCCAACAATTTGATATATCATTATGGTTAAATAAAATTTTTCATCTTACTGAGGATTTTTAAATTGAAATAAGATGATATTATAACAACGAAATAAAGCGCTCGAATATTGGTGACTAATTGAATGAACTATAGTTATTCTCGAACAGAAAAAGAGCAGAAAATCGTCTTTTATTTGTATAGTCTAAAAAGGTAAAGAAATTACAACATCT
Source organism: Setaria digitata (assembly GCA_003640385.1). Lineage (NCBI taxonomy): Eukaryota > Metazoa > Nematoda > Chromadorea > Rhabditida > Setariidae > Setaria > Setaria digitata. The sequence goes on along the minus strand of RCAB01000038.1, from coordinate 228,390 downwards.
TCAAATTACTTCAAAAGATAATGATGAAAATAACTTCATTTTTTTCGATGAAATAATTATAAAAACAGCAGAAGGAATTAAAGCTTGTTGAGAGTTTGAGAATGGGAAAGTACAAAAAAATGATCCGACTAAGTTCGAAATAAGAATGGATAAGTTTTCATCAGTTATCACTAGGAAAAAAATGTAATTTGAGAATTGGTTCAGTAAAGTTTTAAAATATGCTTGGACAGTAGTTATATACAAACAAATTTGGTTTTTATAATGAAGAAGCTGGTGAGATATTTATGCCGGAAGTGAAAGACTGGCTTGACAATGAAATTCTGCACCGTTCCCAGAAAATCTTTGCTTATAAAAATTGAACCTAAGTTGCAATTGCAATTATACCAAATCTTAATCCTCCCTGCCCTGCGCATAATAAAAATACTTCTCTCATCTCTTTATTGACTGAAAATGTAAATAAACTTCTGTTGACATTTGCTTATTCTCAAATATTCCTATGGCAAAGTTCATTCATAAGTTCATTCATGTAGTCCTTTATTCGTTATACATACGTCTGTACAGACATGATACTTCAAATCATAACTCTAAAGTCATTATTGCATTTAATATCATATTTTAAGAAGTAGGAGAAAACTTTAGACTAAGATAAACAAGAAGAAGAAGGACTAAAATGCAATTCATAACTTTTTTTTTAACAAACTTCAATAAAACTGAATGAAAGAGCAGACTTTCGTGTTAAAAATTCTTCGCTTCTTATTTATTACTTGAAGCTTTAAGGATGAATAATTTGGGATGTACTTATGGCATAAATACTTTACCTAATCATATACTTTTTATCCATTAAATAAACTGATTAAATAACAGCTAATTTCCCATAGTACCAAGCAAAATATTCATATCAGGAAAATACAACCTTGGATAGCTGCGATATTTTTTTTTGTCTTTTGTGATAGTTTTTTGGAATTAGGTTTCTGATAATTTGCATTTTGGGAATTAGAACTAACAGAAAAAAAAAGTGAAGCTTTAGTAAATTCAAAAAACACTGCAATTTGCGACAACAAGAATATTTCACATCAAGACTATACGAAAAAAAAACTTTGGTTTTTTCTATGACAAACAAACGGCAGATGAAATTAGAAAAATTATTATATGTAAGTAGTAGACATTTTGGATAGATGTGATAAAAAGACATCAGAACAAAGCATTGGTAGAATGTTCTTTTCTTCGATCAAGTTCATCTTTATTCGCTTACTAATTGCTATAAATCAAATTAACCCAGGGACAATCTTACTTATTCACCAGCTATTTCATCTGTCTACTGGTTTTAATAGCATCCATCTAATCTACAAGTCAAAACACTCCAAATTCGTTCTTAATGTAAGACAAAGTGAGTAGACTTCGGTGAATTATCCAGTTTAATTGAAATTTGTTTACGAACTAGTTTGATGGCAAACCATCATTAAAATTAGTGTATAATAACAGTATTTTATTCCACAGCAAAATAATTTAAGCTTTTCCTGAATGAACGGCCTTTAAGATTATAAATTTTTTACATAGACTTATATTAACTGTTTTATGTTTGGGTACTTTAACCGTGCGATACAAGTGATGAAGGAGTTGAAATAGTTAAAAGGCTAATCATAAAGTTAGCTAAAACTTGAACGTCTCAATCAACAAGTATTAGTAAAAGAACAAATAGCTTGTGATTTCTACATTGCTGTAAAATCAAGTTTACAACGTCACGAAGAGGATTAGCTTTACTTTTCTGGAGAATCTGTGATATTAATTTTTTTTTTTTTAGTACGAGTAGACTCTCAAATTCAGATGTTTGTTCTCTTCGTTGTACTAAAAAGAATACATTAATATGTTAGACATGCATAAATGAGCTAAGCTATCAACTGAGGTCACTAAGAGCCATTAAGCCAAGATATCACCTAGACAAGATAAGGGTGGATTTTGTCTACCTATCACAAAGTGATATTAAGCCGTGTCATCCTCTACTACTCCTAATTACTTTTATCTGATCACGCAGCTAAATAATTGACAAAGTCGAGCTCCCATGATTCATTTTCAGGTCTACTGCTAGTTAAAATTGTTTAATTAATGGCGAAGGTACTATACGTTGTTGTTTAAGAGATATTTTTGATTGGAAAATTCTTTGTTATAAATTAAAGCAAGAATTTTTTTTTTTTTAAAACACCGATCAGCGAATAATTTTGCATTATTGATTATAGGATTTTTCCGATTTTCTTTCCTATGCATAATCATTATTAAAATCGCGATTACGTCGTTGACATGATGACCAAGTCTTTGCTTACTCATCATGCATATAAAAGTGCCACTTATTAATTGTCTCATTATTCTTTTCTATAAATAAAAGCTTTAGAAAAAATAATCCTGCATATATGTTACACAGTGTCAACGTGAATAATTATTTTGACGCCCGTGATAATGGGCGCTAGTAGAAATCTAAATAATCTGAAAAGAATTGATAGTGATATTATCTATCGGTTTGTTTTCACTTTTTTTTTTTACTAGAAATAAATAAACATTAAATAGACAAAGATCAGTAAACAGTTAATGTATATTTGATACAGAGGTTATTTTTCTCAAATAGAAATTGAACTCAATAAAAATGGTATTTTGTTATGCTGCTGATTTGAACAATAATGATATTATGATATAACCTATTACAATATCATACTACCAACTATAGTTGGATTGATTAGGTTGAACTTGTCCTTACAATGACAAAATCCAAATGACCAGAATCAAATAAAATACGGTATTACCGAGCTAATTACAAATATTAGGAAGGCAGTTTTTAGATGAGTGCATCTATCAGATTAAATTCATTTGAGATGGTAGAACCATTAATTAGTAAGCAACTGTATGGCTATTATTTTGTACCATGACTTATTAATTAAGTGTTTACCTTGTCAGCTTTCGGTTACAGTTTTGTTTGCATGCTTATTTGTCTCTGGACACCCAGGGAATTAACTCGAGAAAGGAACATACGCAGCTATAAAAATTTCGACTTTGGTCCATCAGTTAGATGAGGATTGACTTCTATTCTAATCTCACCAGTTTCCTTTATTTTAATTTAAAGTATGGCTAGCAAGTTCATTGTGCAATAATTAGTAGTTTAAATGCAGGATAATGCTCTTCTTAAATGAAACAATATCCCATTCTCTTTTGTTGGTTTTCTGACCTGAGATATTGTGTGTGCTGCTTTTACTGTTTAAACGATTTAAATATGAAATTTGAGTTTTTAGATTTATATCAAACAAAACTTGATAAGTAATGCCGACAAATGAAGTATATGTAGATGAATATATAGTTATTTTTAATAATAAGCATAAATTAGAGCATCCAACTATAACAATTTATTGTAAATTGTAAATATACCGAATTCAAAATTTTACGTCACGCTATCAAGCTGATTAGCACAGTTTTGCCAACAAGTCTCGAAAAAAATTTATCAACATCAGTGCTAGAAGTATCAGATGAGCTCCTAATTGATGATGAGTTTTAATAAATGATAGTGTTTTTATCATTGACAGGAGCACAAGATCTAAGCTTAGTAATTCGATTTGTGTGGAACGTGCTGTGTGAGAAAAAATGAACTCATCCCACAAGCACACAGCTGTTTGCTTAGTTTATTTAACTTGATCAGCAATGACTACCTGATTAATTAAAAAGTATAAAATAATAAAAGACGCTAAAATGATTACTAAGTTTTTCACCTGGCTCCTTTTTATACATTCACGTTTTAATGCTAGGAAAAATAGTTTAGAAATTACAGTGATATGCAACATCCTGATAAGAATATATATATATTAATATAAAAAAAAGGATATGTAGATGAATATATATATATATATATATTTTCCTATTTTCCTAATATATATATATTAGATCTTATATTGGAGCAAATATATATATATATATATATATATATATTGCTGAAATCTACATAAACAGGGTTTCCAGACAGAATATTTTAGGAAAACGATAATTGAAAAATCAAGAAATTCGGGACAAATAGAAATAACAGAAATAGCAGAAATGAAAATTTATTAACATAAAAATCAAAACTGCCGGAAGCGTCGTTTAAAAAAGCAACAAAAGGCAAATTATTCTAGACTTTCGAGAAACTCAGAATGCAATAGAAGCACTATTAAATGGAAAGAGAGAAAAGTTACTTAAACGAATCGTTCCAATTTGCTTTGTTATCGAGCCTCCTCTTCAGAAGAAATTGTTTGCTAAGGTCTTTTATTTCGGTCGTCTTGTTTGAAAATCATTGTTTGCAATTATTCAACTCTACAATTCAGCTTACAGATATGAAGTAAAGCACTGACACAGCACCTGCCTTCCAATTCCCTCATTTACCGCAAAACATTCAGTATGATGCTACTCCCAATTATCTTCATTCCATTTCTTCCAGGTTGATATCTTTTTTTTGCATTCAACTCTCCTACTTTTTCATTTTTGTTAAATAACACTTCATGTTTTCTTTTGTAGTTTTAAATTTTTAGAAACAAATGCTTATTTAAAAATTACGTTTGCCTTTTCTACTATTTGAACCTGCCATTTAATTTGCATGCTAAACTAAAACGCATAATCCTTTTAAGTCAGAAGTATGTGGTACTGGCAATTACGAGTTGAAAGTTGTTTCATGCTAATTTGATGATTTTCAATATCTCACATTTCCTTCTTTTGGCCTATTTGTTCCTGCATAGAGATTAAATTACAATCTTCATGAAATTACTAAGGATTCTCATATTTTAATCAAGAGATTTCAGAAGAGTTCAGTTTAAAAACACTTAATGCTAATATAATTCATCTCACAAATTGATTTAATGAAGTTTTATACTTGTTAATTTGCATGGTCATATTCTTAGAATACTTTTATTAAGCACCGCTGAATGCATTCTGAATACAGAAATGGTACTTACAACTGACGAAGTCTACAACTACGCTGTTAGTCAGTGCAGTATCAGTTTTGGTGATTATTATTCATTGAAATGGCAGGTAATTGGTAAAAGAGTTCATTTTCAACTGAAGCTCTCTAATCTACTTAAAGATGAAGATTTTTGGACTGGCATTGGGTTTAGCAAAATCCAGGTAATTTAGCTCGAAATTATTTTCATTTTACGAAACAAATTGAGATAAACACTCTCCAATCTACTTTTTCGAGAAAATTCTTGCCTTGTTTTTGTTTAAATAAAAAAATTTGAAGTCTGAACGATCAAATTTTTAATAAGTAACATCATTCGTAGGTAAATTCACCGGTAGATGAAAGTGAAGTATTGGCAATTTTAAGGCTGCGAGGAGCCGTATCCCTGGAAATTTTCACTATTAAGGTATAATTTTACTTTACACCACAAAGTACATGTAGCTCCAATTGATCCGTGAAGTTTATCACAATTTTTTCATTAATCTCCTCGATTTCTTTTTTTTTTTTTGTGAAGCAATAAAAATTATTTGAAACTGAGAATTATTTTATAAAACTATGGAGGTATTTAATATAAACTATAAATATATAAGTGATTCATTATTTTTGTGACTGGACCTGAGGCAAAGTTGGACTTCTTTTGATCATGCATTTTCTCCATAAAAAATTGAACTTGGAGTGGAATCCTTCGTTTTTGCACAGAAAATTCCTGTTGAGAAGGGCAGTGACATTTTTTTTTTTTGTTTTTTCTTCTTCCTTCAATAAAATTATACAACAGAACGTTCTTCACCTGAAGGTTAGGCTAATTTTTAAAAATCTCAATTTTCATTTATATGATTTGGCATTTATAACCATAAATTCAGGATGGAAAAATTGATTCTGTTCAGTCAGTAAGCAATGGGACTGAAGAAACTTTCTTAAGTTTTGCATACAGCAATCTTACTTCACTGGATTCTAATTTCACTCGATCGATTCATACAGATCAGTTCTTTAACAACAGTATTAGCGAATGCGCTATATGGACGGTATTTAAAGTTTGCGTATTTTGATAGAATTTAACGAGTCAAAGAGTGAAAAAAAGCAATATTTGCAGCATTTCTTGAAAAACTTGACAATTCAATTGAATATTCCATTTTAATTGGCTTTATTTTGAAATAGTTTGTGTGACTCAAATTTTTTTTTATAAAAATTAAACTTTAACTGTGTACAAATTTCAAATATGTATTAAACAACAAATGTGTTTGTTTAGCTTTATATGAAATCTGTGCTAATGAATGAAACATTCGTTGATCCTATATTTGATGCTCTTATTTGCAATTTGTCCACCTCATGTACATTTCAATCAAGTGACAATTCATTCAACAGATTACATAGTAAATAAATTTGCTATCAATGTGCGGCGTCCTTTAATAGAAAACTTTGGGAGCATTTAGCACTGACTATTTTTTGAATTTTTTTGAAAATATTTTAAAAATTTTTCATTCTCGTACCAGTATCTTCGGCTGTAAAAAGCTCTTATAATATTTTTTGCAAAGGAAGAAAAAAGAAATTTATAAAATTGAGATTTTAATAAACTTTAAATTAGGGTAGTTTCTAAAGCTTATAAAGTTTTCAGTAAAGTCAATGGAATTCAACTTTGTAAAACTAGTACTTGAAAAAAAATTTAGAAAATGCTGAAAAACATAGCAGTTTTTCAAATTCCGAAAGGATTTTTTTTAGTGCGAAATCGTCGTCAAGCATTTGCGACTGGTAATACACAAACAGATCTTTCGAATAATCCGGAAATTCCTGGTTTGTACAACCCAGTCATTAATCCGCATTCACCTAATTATACAGCTGCATTACGCCAGAATCAAGAAGCATTATCTCAGTACGAAGGTATTTATAGATTTTTTTATTTTTAATTACTAAAATTAAAATTAGTCCATTCCAATCACTATTTTTTGCAGATCTTTCTTGTATACTATCCGATCCTTACTGGTGCAAGAACTATGTGAAACAATATATCAACTGGCAGCTAACATATAATCATCTTTCAGTGCAGGTATTTCTTTTGATATTTATATTTTTGAAGTTAAGATTGGTATGAATAGTCAATCTAAGCTAATTGCTCTATCAGAAGATAATTAATTAATTGTTTTTTTCTTGGGAAAAGAATCAATTTTGACAACTTCTCAATTTTTTGTCGTCAATATTTTTTAGCTAGATCAAAAAAAAAAAAGAAAACAACTGATTCCTATTGCAATTTTACGTAAAGTACGAAATTTTAAATTAATATCGAAGATTTTCTTGCATGCGCAGAACTGCTGCACTGTATTACTTGCAGGAGGCATGTGTACCACTTAAAAAGTCAGTGGCTAAAGCTCATAACCGATGTTGCCAAGCGGTGCGATCTGTCGGATGTTGATTTTTTACAATGAAAATAGCACAACTGAAAGCTAAAAAGGAAATATTTCAGCTTTTTTGATGCATTCTTTTGCTTCGAAATATTCGTTAATTAAACAAATAATCATATCATTAAATGGAATCAAAGAAAATTTATACATCAGTGTTTTACCGAATTTCTTTTGTTTGCAAATTTTAAGAGCATTAAGTTTTATAGCTAAAATTTTAATTATTGATAAAATTTCGATATAAATCCATGCATTTATTAAGGAATAGAATGATGCACTTTCAAAAGCTTGTTAATAAGCTTTAATTCATATGTAAGGTCCGATATTTCTGGACTGTTATTGGATAGTTTTCGAAAATAATTTTCTCATTAATCGTTAAAATCTGCTAGACTGAACTGAATGATTTAACAGTTTTTTCTATCCAAAGTTGGAGCAACCAAAAAGAATCAAAATTCGTTTAACTTTGACGAAATTTGATTAAATTCAAAAGAATACAGTAAATGTCTTCTGTGAAAGTTCAAATTAATTTTCAACTGGTATTTTTTTAAGGAATTGGTCGTCTTTGTTTAAAGAATAAATAAATAAATTACATAAGAATGGATAAAACAGAAAAGTGATGATCATGATTATTATATCATAACTGCTGGATAGTAAATATATAAAGAAATATTACAACAGTGCAGGCAAAAGCCAAATTTAGAGCTCCTTTTAAAATATCAGGCCCCCCTATTTCAACGTATCGATACATCGGTTGCAACAGAATTGCATTAGACTGTTTTGTTAATGGATGCTGAAATTTGTCAATTTTTAGTGAAAAGTTTTCTAAAAAAGACATTAGGAAAGTGATTTATCTAAGTTTTGATAACTTCATCAGTAAAGTTTGGTGGCATGAGTGATATCGTTTGACCCGTCATCTTCATTTAGTATTTATACAAGTTTCGTTGCATAATTAACGGCGTAACATTTAGACAGAATGAATTTGCGGAAGGAATTTTTCTTTCCTTCTATTGTTTCATGTAAAATATACGTATGCTTTGGACGAAGTGAACTTATCACGTTTTACACTTCGTAATTAAACAAATTGTCAGCCAATACTAGTTCAAGTGAAATTACTTGAATTGTGCAAAAAACTATTAAATTCTCTTATTCAGTTTGTAAGTAAATTTGGTTTAACTTTGCTGGCAAGGTGAAAGGCAACCAGGTGGATGATACTATTGAATTGCAGTTCTTCAATGGTGAAGTATTTATTAGCTTTTTTGATTTCAAAGTGATAATGTTTATTGTTCCATTTCACTGATAGCACTGTCTTTAGCTGCTAAAATTAATATGTTGCTTTTGATCATTAAATTAAAATTTAATTCTTTGACTTGATGAGTTGCTCAAAATTCCAATCTGGTTATGCTATCCTTATCGTATCTGTTATTAAAACATTTATATCACTGACAGTCAACTACTGTTGAAATTATTCAAATGTTTCTTTTGATTTTCGTTTGCCTGAAATTTGTTGCTTCAAATTTTGAAATGAACTGAAAATTACTGACAAGATCTATTTTGGAACGTGCTGATCGTACGAGAAATTGTCCGTTTTGTTCTAATAGTTCACACGTCGTTTTCCTTCCTAAGCGGCCGTGGTACCAGAAGAAGTTTCTCAGTCTCTCTGCTAAATGATTCCTTTTCTTTATTTTGCAATTTTACAGCAATTCCAAATTTTGCTGATCGAAATTTAAAGCTATTTCTTAATAGTTTTGAAATTGAAATTTTAATGAACAGTTGCTGAGAACCAATTATTTCATATAATTTAATATAAATTTATTTAAGTCTAACAATTGTTATTGCATTGTAATTGTTTTAGAGGCATAGTTTTGTTTCGCTTTTTGGCATTTATTTTTGAGAATTTATCAGAGACCGATACCTTCAAATGAGATTAGTTTAAGTTTCTAAGGGAGTTGCTAGCTGTGTGTCTTTGACAGTTAGTCACAGCTCAATTGCTATTTCCGAACATTTGTTACTAAAGGTTCGGGAAAGTGATAGGTGGCGCAACTAAAGATGTGAGGAGAAGGTTCAATTCCAAGGTAAGCTCAAACGGAGCAAAAATAAAATATTCCAAACTCATACTTTTCTGAAAGTAAGTAATCTCACACCGTAATTTTTAAAAATATTTCAAGATTGACATATGGATGATTTTTCAACGGAAATGTAACTTATCGCATTTTTTGCTTCATTAAATTTAAAGCTTGTGAAGTTTTCTTATAGTAAAGGCCGAAGAAAATAAACTCACAAAGGCATTGTGCAAAGAGAAATTTGATTTAAAAAAATTAAAATATTGGAGAAATCAATAAAAGTCTATAGAAACAAATTGGAAAAACGTTTGATTTATTGCAGACTGAAATTTCACTAAAGAATTTTTTCTACATGCCAATCACACCATTTCACTTTTTTTTCTTTTAACTAAAAACAGAAAGGTATTGGTTGTAGCTATGAGAATATATATAAAATCAGTCCGTAATTTACCCGAACCAATTAGTTCACTGTCTTTCGCACAGTTACAGGATTTTCTAACTTGATAGCTCTTAAAATCTACTAATCAATCAACTAATTCAATTAATTAATATCTATTTCAGTTTCATATCAAAATTCTAACTGCTGATATTGTAGGACTTGACGACATTACAAGGAATGCCAAACCGACCGACTGATTCGCTTATCTAATAAGTAAATTATACATTTGTACTCTTATCATATTTGAATAAAATCGTAGCTTTGAAGTTAAATATTGAGCCACAATTATTTTTGATTTCAATTCCACACCATAAGCACCAACTTACCTTAAGTAATAAGTCGTGAACTTAATTTTCTTTTTTTGATGATTTTGCTGCATTTAGCTGATTAAGTTAAAATAAGGGGACGATTGAGTGACTGGAGCATGCAATATGTCTGACATATTGATGCTAAAACGAAGTTTGCTACTGTGTGATTTGCCGTCAATGTGTGACTCGTTTGATAAATTTGATAATTAAATCTTCTGTTGCATGGCGAAGCAACCGCTAAATCATTTGATTTTATAACGCTTTTAATTCAAGTTTCTCACCAGCAATCAAATAACTGTTGTTTTCAAACTTCTACTTTCTTCTTCCACTCAAGCATGCATCTCTTTAGCGATGGCTAAAGATATATTTCCATAGGTCATTTATCATATATTCTTATCATTTATCTTATCTTTTTATATATTTTTTTTTTTTGAGATTTCTGAGCTGATTTTGTTTACTTTCCAGCTTTTTCTTATAATTAGTAATAGTGTCGCTTGAACAAATGGAATGTTTGTTCATTCTGATATCGTGATAACAGTGATCACAAATTCTTTACGCAATGTGTTTCTCGAGTAAAAGTTTAGCTGGCTAACTAAGTTTTTCCACTTTGCAAAAGTATTTCAGTTTAGCGTTGCACATGAAATCGCAATTGCGAAGGTTGCTGATTCCGTGTTCGTACTTTACCAACTGTTTGATTCACACAGTATAACTTGTTCCGATAGATTAATTGCTTTTTACGTATGCTTGAACTCCAAATTTGAAAGTATCAATCAAATGAATGAATTGTAAAGTTAGCCTAGATTAACGTCAGTAATGAGTTAAAGTTAAGTCTCGATAGCTCACAAGAAGAGCGGTTTAAAAAAACTGGCAACAAATGAAATTCATCAAATAGCTTAATTTATTCTTAACTTCGTTTCGTCAGAAAATCTCCCAGTTATGAAAAATCCTGTTTTCCATTGAATGATAAGAGATGATTACTTGAATTAGCCAGTAGAATATAATACAGATAGAAAGAATTACAGTGAAACTTAATTCTTCACGTCCAAAAATTATCATCTTAATTTCTAATGAGCAGCATATCGCTCATCTAACATGCCTTGAAGCATAGAAGCAAAAAAAGAAAAAATGCGATTTAGACTAAATTAGAAAAGGAAAAGTATTTCAATGCCAAACTGTTTACCTGCAAAGTTGAAAGTTTAAAAATTTATCTTAACAAGTATTTTCTTACCCAACCACTTTTTTGTTTTTTCTTCTTTTTTTGAAAACTTTTCCTATCATTAAGAAAGCAACAAACATAAAACGAAAAAAATATATATTGCTGAAGTTAGTGCACAGTTCATTCATTCATTCCATAAAACCATAAGAGAGTGCAGATTCATTTCTCTTTTCTCCTTTTATTTTCAATTTCAAACATGCAAGTTTTTTGACTTAAACAGAAAAAATCTATAAAATATTCCCTATCAAAAAATTTTGAAATCATATGGTGTTTTTTACAGCTAGCTTGCACTTCAAAACTGTCATTTTTTTCCATTTTGATTATTATAATAAATTTATCAGTACTTTTTAAAAAAATTTTTTCAGCTGATGATTATTTAAAAATCTTTCTTTCTTTTGAAAAGCTTTGTTTCCTTGCTACTGATCATAATTTAAGTTAAGGGTCAAAGTTCTTACCAAAAATCTCACTGTGGTAATTAATGACTTCTCCTTTCAATAATGAAAATTTCTCACCAACTAGTTTTCCAAGTAACTTATTTAAACAGCTATTTATAAATGCTCATACTAACATTATCATCGCACTCCTTACCACGTCAATACTACATATGTCGATTTGTGGTCCTGTCGCCAAGGTTCGCTTACAGCAAGTTGTTGCAATTAAAATTGGAGCTTCTTTAAAAAAAAAAAAAAAAAAAAGAAAGAAAAAAAGAAAGAAACAATCCCTTAATATCCTTCATTTTTTCAAATATTTCTTGACTAAGCTTCATCAAATCCGTCAACCTTCTTGAAGAAAGTTGCAACTAAATTTTTTTGAAAAATTCCTCCCTTCCACACTGCAATGATCAACTGACAAAAATAATGCAAATGCGATCTTTTTTTATTTCCAATTAAATTCCTTTTTCATTTAAATTATTTAGTTAAATCTTGAATGCTAAGATTAGTTGAGTAACTTTCAGTCTCTGTGCAGGATATAAAAACTTGGTCTTTTGAATTAAATGAATTATACCTTTCGGAAAGGTGGTCCATTTTTTAGGATTTAAACTATGAAAAAAAGGTAATAGTACTAATTGCAGTTATTGGAAATTGCCTAATGATGTATTCAATCTTAGCCAAACTGGCATCGTGCTAGTAATTGAATTGAATGGTTAGTAGAGAGTGATTAATAGGTGAGAACATTTTTTGTTGTGGAAATTGGCAACTAAATCTACTTTTCATAATAAATCTGGATTTTTGTTCGAGTAGCATTTACCTTTTAGTGCTCTGTTTATAAGAAAGTTGAAAATTTTCTCCATTAGTTTCCAACAAAAATATAAATAATTGCAGAAAAGAATAAATGGAGTGTTCGAGAATACCCTAGGCTTAAATTGCTTCTCCAAATTGCAACAAATTTAGATGCTTAAGTTTAACCTATAATAACTGTATATGAAATAATTTTTATTTTTCAATTAAAATTTAAATATAGAAATATAGTCCTTTTCACCTGAAATATTTGTGATGAATGTATTTTAAGAAACGAGCGTCTGCAATTAAAACACGCTAAAATTACTGAAGTTAAATTGGTTATAACTCTCTATTAAGTATTTTTAATTAGTTATTCAAGTCTCTTTTTCCTTTTTCTGACTATAAAACTTATGCGTTTATGCATTTCACCATTAAAGCTATGGTTTAAGAAATAAGCAATTCTATTGAAACATCGGTTGATGAAAAAATTTCCTACACTTGTCAATTCAATCCAGAATTTGCCTGCATAAATTTTAAAAACTTTTCATAATAAACTTTTTATCATTTGAAGTGACAGATGATAGCCACTTATTTACATTTTGCTTATTTACTTACTTGATATGTGCTCTTTCCAACTTTCTGTCAAGTTGCCTGTAAGAATGCTCCTTTTATTTCCTAGCAAAAAGCTTTATTATTTTAGACGAATATTGGCAGCCTTTATCAGTGAATCTTAATTACACTATTTTACAAGATAATTATTTTCGCGAAATGTTCATAAAGAAATAAAATTTACTTTTCTTCTATTATGAGATGCTAACTACTCTCCTCAAATACATCTGTTTCTCATAATTAATTGTTAACATATTTAATTCTTGATAATTACCTCTTGCCTTATCATTACTCGAAATTAATAAATAGATGATATCATTACGTGCAACAATATTTGCTGTTTTGACTCCGTTAGCGGTACATTTTGTTTGCGATAACGTTTGTGATTGCTAGCAAGAACAAAGTGAAAATGTGACAGAATGATAAAAAAAAACATGGAATGAAAAGTTTAGCAAAAAATATATTATCATTAATATTTACTCAAAGAGCAGGAACCGAGAAAATGGTTAAATGTATTAAATTCATATCTATTACTTTTTTATTATTCTCTTCATTTCATGATTTTACCTATATTTTAGATTTGGCAATAAATAAGATTAGTCAGGTATTATTAAATTACCTATCCATCGTCATCATTTATTTTATATTTCACTACTTCAAAACGGTGAATAACTGGAAAGTTATTCCCTCCTCAGAGCTTTAATTTGCTTTATTATTCTTGAAAGTTAATACTGCAGTTATTTTTAAAATTTAACATATGCTTAGATGAAATTTTCATTAATATCCTATCAAAACACTTTGATTTCTTATTATCACATGAGATTTTAAAGATCATTTTCCAGATACACAGGGATAGTTGCTAATGAAACTTTGCTGCTACTAAAATATTTGATAACAACCATTACGATCATGTCGAGAACCTGTAAAATCACAGCTGCTCTGATAAATAACAAATAGCCATTTCATTTTTTCCTTGATCATTGATTCTTCATGCTCAGCAAGCATTTAAAGAATTTCTTTTTGTTAAAAAATTTCCATCCCAACTATTTCTCATCGTCATGATATGACACTAGTCGGCTGCTCATTTATTTCAATCTAATAATTCAGTAGCTTACGGATCAATTTATTATTTCAATAAATAAATGGAAATGATATAATAATAATCTCATTTTGGTATACCATTTTTTCATTGATCCTATTAATTCATTGCATATCGATTATCTTTTAATAAAAAATATTAATTTTTCTTCTGATCTTTTTCTAATCTATCAAATGCAAAATTTTCTTTTTGTTCACACCTTATTTTATATTTTACATATTGGTGATAAATGACTTAAATACTTATTTTGTTAAAAGTTTCAAACTTTCGTCTTAGCTATTGGATTAAACGTCTAGAACAGTGTAACTTTTTTTGGAACTCTGTTGCTTAGCTCTGAAACTAAATCATTTGAGTTCCTGTTCGTGCTGTAACTGCTGGTAACTAATTCGTTCTTTTTTTTTTTTTTTTTTTGAGAGGAAAAAAACTTCAAAAACGAGTAAAATAAAAAGTAGAATTATGATTGTGAATATTAAAAATAAATGTGAAATGACCATTGCCACGATGATGGATGAAACATTTAATTCGTCTTACTGAAATGATAAAAAATGATAAGAGAAGTCTTTCTATAAGTAAACGATTGATTAAGAATGTAATTGCATGAATTGGCTAAATATATTAAATTCATCCAGGAAGATTATTTCTGCTTCTAACTTTACGCTTATTAAAGATTTTCAAGAATATGAAGGTGTTCATTAGAGCCATCAAATATAATGAATTGATTTGTATCAGTCCGTCTGTTGTTCATTTAACAGTAGCCCTTCCCTCCTTTTTTTTTGAAGTATTAAATTTATTCCACTTCTCTCCAGCTCTTTTCCCTCCTTGCTTTTATCTTCTGCTACAATAAAAATAAGTTTCATTAGACATTTGCTTTTATCTCTTTGCTAACTGATAATTATCACAATAGATTTCTTTATTGTTGGAAACAAATGTGATCAATTCTCTCTTTTTTTTCTTAATCCATCCATCTTTTTGGTGTGCAGAACATTTGAAAATTGTTTCAGCTTGTTGTTCATACTTTCAGTCACTATCAATTACCACTAAGTCCAGTTATCTTTGGAATTCTTCACCTATTAATGGTTAAAAATTTTCCTCTATCCATTGAAAATTATCTTTATTAATCGTTGTGGTTTTGAGCAGTTTGAGTATTATGTTTTATTTAAATTTGACTAGAAAATATTCACATTCAAAAGTATAGTTTTTAATAAAAGTTTATTACAGAAAGGCCAAAAGCAGAAATCGTTAATTTGCTTCAATGTTTCATTTCGTGAAATGTTCTTGAACATAAATTGGTATCAAAGAAGTTCAGCGCACGGAACGCTTATCACAACTCCATTGATGGCAACATTACTCTTCTCTTTAGTACTACTACCCATTGAATCTTCTCATCTGTTTGATTTGAATAGACATTTTTCCGATTATGAACAACTAATCTCTGACGTTGAATCCGAAAAACAGCGACTTCAGCAAAGAACAAAAGTGACACGTGCTAGCAGCAGTGATTCCAGTGTTGAAGGGGACGTAAATTCTGCTTCAAATCTCGTCAAAGCAAGTAGAAAACCGAGTCATTGCTACTAATAATAAATAAACTAATATGAAGTGCAGCTAGCAAAGAATTCAAAAAAAAATTTCGGTTCTTTAAAGTTTAAACATTTGCCTTAAATTTCTAATGCAAATTCAATTGGATGAAAAAAAGAAATTTAAACTCTCTGAAAATAGGGGGAAAGAATATCATTTCTTTGAAGTACATACGTAAGCTTAATTCTGCTTTATTTTATGGTTGAACTTATGGAGTTAAAATATTTTAGATTTAGTTGTTTAAGAGCAAATTGCAGCGTTAGCTAGTAAAAACAAAAAGAATTATGAGAACCTTAGATGGTTGAATTGAAATCACTGTGGCATTACACAAAGTCAAAAGTAATTCAGAAACTCCGTGATGAAATTTTGCATTACTTCGGAAAAGGCCAGTTGATTTCAGGAGAAATTACAAAAGATTAATTTGACATTGGTCCGTTATAAAGCACATCGTGCAGAAAGTGGTAAAGAATTCATCGATCAAGCTTATATTAATGGTTCGCAAGGAAATATTCGAAATATTTCGGAAAAGCAATTTCGGGAGATTTTAGAGCGAATCCTACATAAGCATTTGGAATTGGCTCGGAAGAAAATTGCCTATGCAAATAATTCTGCTAATAGTTTCATCTATCAAAATAAAACTAGTAAGCATTTTTGTCATTTTATGGAATAATTTAATAAAATTACTTAATCTATGACATGAATTTTTGCGTGAAGCTAAATTTAGGCGTCATATTTTTTATCGTTCAACAGTAGTAGCTATTAGGTAATTTGACAACATGTACAACTCCTTTTACGTACTATTAAGCGAGTCTATTTGATTTTCCAACGGATTGTTAGCCAATAAGACTATGAATCCCGAAATAATGGATGGATTAAGCAGAAAACATTAGCAGCTTTAATTGGGACCTCCTTTCAGGAGGCTAACACTATCCCTTCCCAATTCGTCGTAAGCTTATATCCCAAGTTCGAGGCGCACAAGATCGGGTAATCTCAAAAATTTACTTACTTTTGTTCAAACAACAGTATACCTTCTCCATATTAATTCTTTCTAACTTCTTTCGGAATTTTCCATTTGTCAAATAGAAATTTGTTTTAATATTTTCATAGGTTGTCAGATGGTATGTCAATTTGCCGCATTTTGCATCATATTTAGTATTGTTTGCTTGCTATGGACATGTACTTGTTGTATACAACCAAGGACAATTAATCAAAGCAGAAGTGAGGATAATTTTAATGGTAATCAATTCTTTTTTTTCAAATTTTTTCATAGTTCGAAATTTAAAGGAACAAAAAAACATGAAAAAAAGAACTAGTGACAACTCAAAAACATCATTACCTTAAATGGTTTTTTAATTTAATTTTCCTTTTTGTTTTCCAGAAAATTCAGTTAAAATGAGTTTATATTAAACTTTGCAAAGTAGCGTGCTTTTTTTACTGCTAGTCTAACTGAAGTATTACTTGGAGATTACTGATTAAGTGAACTTTCTTTCCTAGATGGTTCAGAATACAGGTGAGCTAAATAAAGCTTACTTGCAATTAATCTTCTGAAATAAAACTTCAGACGGTTAATGGAAATAAGAGTGCGGTAACAAAACTAATTGAGAGAAATCTATTGAAGAAACCCTCTTGTATTAATTATTTTATGACATTAATTGACATCAGGAATTGATGAAATGGTTGGAAGTGTTTTATTTTCTATCTTAGATTTCAGTAATTGCTTCATCTTTTGAAATCAGATATTCATAAATGAAATGAATTCCATACATTTCAGGTGTTAATCCGACTAATATTCCAGCTCCGATCGATTACAGCAAACCATATGTGATCAAATGTGATTCAAGAGGTTCGTGCTATGCTAGTCCACTGAACGATGATGAAGTACCACCACTTCCAAGCTACAACAGGGCACTCACTTGTCCAACTTATCCGTTATCCGTTATCAACACTTCAACAACTACCCAAATCAGATTGACTGGCAATTAAATTCAGCAAAGTCAAATGATAGATTCAACTACAAAAATTGCCAAATAGTTAAATTTGGGAGTTTCAACATGGCTAGATTTGTTTGTTTTCTGTCGAAATGTCGTTCAGTGCTGCTAAAATGCTTTGCTTCATTTAGTTTAGTTTTTCATAAATATTATTCAAACTGTCCAAATGGGATTTTTTGGTGCCATGAAATTGCAAAAGGTAGCAGAGGAAAAATTTTGAAAACAGTATAGAAAATAAAACAGTGCTACTTTGGAAATTGACTAGCTCTTATGAAGTCTTGTCTAAATTCTATAAAAATTGTAACGACGTATCTGCAGAAAGCTGATTGCGTTTATTGTTATGTTTATTGAGTTAATGAGGTAATGCGTCAAATCCGCTTAATTTTGAATAATTAATTCAGCGTTTAGCTAGAGGTTATCCAAAACTATTCTCTTTCTGCTGAGCACTGCCATTTGAAGGCATTTCCACTTTCGATGTATTTCATTAATTTGCTGAATATACTTCTGGGAGCGAATTCAGATTCAGAGAGATCTAGTAGTGGAAGAGCAACAAAATCTCACAGTAACATAATGCTTTTCTGATATAATTTGAGCTTCCTGAAATGCTTTTTTAAGTCTTTTATCAACCATCGTGCTCGTCAATGGTCTTCTTGTTTAATCGAACTCGTAATTTGCTCGAAATACATTGAATGAAATGCCTCAAACGATGTCTGTTTTCTTATCACTCACTTATCACCTTGAAAGATGGCTCATATTAACTTCATCGAATTCTCATACAATCGTTTTTATAAGATAAGGATCAATGATTCTTCTTAACTGATAATTTTCGTATACTATTTGATCGATTCGTTGTGCACTTGCCTTCTCCAAACATCATAATTTATAAAAAGAAATTAGTGGAGAGAACTTGGAGGTCAATAGTAACAATATGTTAGCTTAAAAAGGATCTGTTTCATTTTATAGCTTTTACAAAATTGAATTCTACTCAGTCTTTCCATTGTTGGTTTCAATAATACTTTCGTCAAGTTCTTCGCCCACTAAATAGCAGATGAATGAAGAAAGGTGCTGTATTCCATTACAGTGAGTATCATCTATCATTTTCGTAGTTATCATATTCTTATCAGCCGAAAACTTGCCTTCCACTCATACTCTATTTTTTTTTTTGTAAACAGAGTTTTAAGCGTTGATCCAAAAAATTCACATTCTTGAACTCTTTAACGTGATGTTGTTTATTGCTCACTGTAACAATTTAATAGAAAGTTTCTGTGACTAATTGGAAACACAATGATTACACTGTTCTTTTGATGTTTGTGTTTTAAATGTTTTTTCTGCAAACAATTAATTTCATTAATGAACGGGTATTATATCAATGACGAATCATTTATCCGTTTCTTAATAAATTCTCTTATTATCGCGATTAGTTCATCATTAGTTCATCACTTTTGTCAGCAAAAGGTTAATATCACTGCTCTTTTTTCATAATTCAATGAAGTTGAACAAATCTTAAATTATGAGGTATTACTATTAACGTTAATGTTATTAGGTGTCGTGTTGAGATGTAAAGTTTTGATTTAGGATTTGAAATATTTCAGTTGCATATGGCAGTATCACTTTGTTTATTTTTCCTAATTAAAAGGTATAAAATCTCGGTCATTGCTAAATTTATTGTCTCTAATAATAGGATATAAAGGACTTAAATGAAAAATAAAATCTCCCTGCCTAAAAATATGCCATTCAAATAATTTGGTTTTTAATCAAAGAAAATATTATATCAATTTTAAAAAAAACCATGGATTGAATTTAATCTTGTATCTTCCAAATTAATTTAATTATTCCTTTTCTAAACTTTATTTGACAATGGTTTTCCTTCTATAACCTAAAAAAAGAGTGCGGGAGTTTTCTTCACCTTTTCTTTCCTCTGGGAAACTTCACACTGTCACTAGTAAATAGGTTCCCTTCTTTTAAATTAATTAGTGTGCAAAATGAGCTTTTTTTATCTCTCATTCTAAATATTCAAATCAAATTTTGAAAATAAAGCCTTTTAATTCTGCCATTTGCGCCTTTTTCAACTTATAAATTGCAAATTTCTAAACAATAGGCACTTTATTTATATTGTGCCTTGCGCGGTGGCTGGATATTTAAAACGGTCTGTGGACTTACCATAACAAATACTGAAGTGGTTAATGAATCAATGAATGTGGCTTATGTAAGCCTTAGATAAAATAAGTGAGGCAGAAATGGTTCCATTAGTAGTTTTCACCTTGGAAAGTATTAGAAGACGGTAATGTAGCTAGAAATCACTCAGTTTGATAAAGTGATTGCAATAATTTCAAAAGCTATTATCATAATTTCAACTTTGTAGCATAACAAATTTGGATGAGGTGATTAATCTTAAGTAAAAAAAAGCTCGTTTTATAAAGTCAACTGCTTTCCTTGAAACCTAGCAACTTGATCATTGTGGTCTAATTTTCAAACACAAAGTCTCGAAAATTTAATTCATGATCAGCGATCAATGTTCTTCCCTCATCCAAAAAAAAATGATAAAAAGTTATTAATTGTTGAATTAGTGGAATTTTTTGTCTTTGCCCCGAATTTTTTCGCAAAAAATTCATGATTCAGTTTAAAAACCGCTAACTATTCTCTCTAATAATTCCCAAAAAGATTTTCTTATTAATTATTTTTATATAAAAAGACAAAAATTAGAATTGCAGAGGAACTAAAATAAAAAGACGGCGTCATGGCCGAAGTTCAAGTGATTGCTAAAGACGAAGCGGTAAATTTGTTCGCAAATGGTTTGCACCCTAGCATTAATCCTCAAGTTATTGCTCATATATTGCAGAAAAAAAATGATAATATAAATGAGAATGAATAAGTGGAAGAACTATCAACTATTTAGTTGTTTAGAAAATTCAAAAGTGCTCAAAGAAGAATTTTTCTGAAAGACCAACTTCTAATTTTGTTCCGTTCAACTGCTACCAGAAAACAAGCAAGTCGTGGTTACCCATAAAAACTTAACACGACAATTATAAGTTCATAAACTTAGTTCATCTCTAGAAATCGAACACTCCAGAGGATTCTGCATAGGATCAATAATACTTTGTTGAGAAATAATAATATATAAAATGTTAACATACGCATAAGAAGTTCTATCCAGAAATCTCTTAGAATTCATTTCAATAGTATTAGATTCTTATCCCTTAGATTATTTCTCGATATGCTACAGAAATCATATAAAATGAATTTGAATTTGGACCTGTTTGTAATTCGAAAAATTGAAGTATGACAAACGACATCAGCCACATGGACGGCGTGCTCCACAATATTTCAAAGAAGGACAAGTGATTGATTACAAATTTCGGGTGGACAAAATGATTGGTGGTGGAGGCTTCGGTCAGATCTATCGTGTCATTGATGAGGTCAAATTCTTTTGGTTAGGAAATTTTTGATAGGGACAAATAATTCGATTGTAAATTCCTAAGATGTTTTGCATCAATTATAAAATTTTTGAAAGTACTAAAAATGTTTCACTGCAAAGAATTTCTATTCAAATCATCCCAATGATAAATATTACCATTCAAGTTTTAAGCGGACCAAGTCGGCACTTGCTATAAAGATTGAACCTGAGGATCATGAACCAGGTCGAATTATACTCGAGCAAAAGGTGATGCTAAAACTTCGGGGAACACCAAATATACCACAGTTTGTAATCTTTTTTCTTCTTTTAAGTCGAAATATATCTTTATTGACTTTTTCTAACAAAATTTATTATCAAATAATTAATTCTTCGGAATTTTAATAAAACTGTCAGTAGCCTCATTTTCATATTATTATAGTATGCTAGTGGTAATTTCTGCGGGTATAATTTCATTGTCATGCAAATATTGGGGAGAAATTTGAGCGATCTAAGGAAACGTCAACCAAAGAGACGTCTAAGTGTTCCGACAGTTTCACGTGTGGGATTACAGTCTGTAACGGCTTTGAAAGCTGTGCACGACATCGGATATATACATAGGTACATTGCTCTTTATTGGAAGGGAGAAAACTAAATTCAACATCGAAGAGTCTGGAAATCTAGCAAACTTGGTTTGGAGCCTAGCAAAACTACTTTGGAGATTCACTGCTTTCTTCAAATAATGACGTCATATCAAAACTTAACCTTGGAATAAGCTGAGCAGCAGAACACGAAAAATTCAGGAGACTTAGTCTTGATGAAACTGGAATTTGAAAGACCTGTTACAAAGAATTAATTACTATTTTTGGTTTTGGAATGACACCTTTCTGGTTAAAATAATTTAAAATACATTTGATCATTATTGTATATTTCAGAGATGCAATAGGTATGTTCAAAGCACAATACTAGCAAAAGTTTTGAAATTTTTAGAGATGTGAAGCCTTCGAATATTTGCATTGGACTATACTCTCACAAACGAACAATTTATGTAATCGATTTTGGAATGGCTCGACAGTATCGTTTTGATGATGGCATGGTACGGAAGCAACGGTATTACGCAGGTTTTCGTGGTACTATGCGGTATGTATCCGTTACCGTGCACGAACGACGAGATCAGGTAAGGGATTTCTGTTTGCTATAATACGAGAAATATGAAAGTCTTGCTGTGGAAGTAAATTTAAATTATCAGGTAGTTTGCTAGTCATATTACGATAATTAAGGTTATTTCTTAATAAGTCATTTAACTGTCTCAAAACTTCACAATCTCTGCTGGATGTGCAAATTGTACAATCTTTTTGATAGAATGGATCACTCTATCTCTTTCCTGTTGCATTTTTAACTCATTATTCTCAAGACTTGAATTGAAAATTATTTTAAAATACTGTACAGATAGCGAAAAAGCAAACTTTGAAAATTATGTTGTTTCAAGAATTTTTGATCGGCTTTATATAAACTTTATATAGGTTTCAACAAAACTAGATAAAAATAATATCCTTAAGGGTCCTGTGGACGATTTTTGGAGTTTGTTTTACTCGTTGATTGAGCTTGTTCAAGGCTTTCTACCGTGGAGCGCATTAGTGGAACCCAATGAAATTGCCAAATTCAAGAAAAACGTCATTTTTGATGAATTTGGAAGGTGCATCACTGATATGAATTCCTTAAAAAATTATTCGAAAATCGTATTCTAAGAAATTCGGAAAGAACGCTTCCGATAGATTGCTAGAATACTTAAGAGAGAAGTTAAAAAAAAAAAAATTTCAATATATTTCTCACTCAGCTGTGACATCTCTCATTTGTTTAGTATTTCCTCGATTTTCAAACATTTGAAATTAGGCAGAAATTGTCGTTGTCGAAAAGAAAAGGAAAAGACTGAATATAGAAAATGAAGTCGTAGTGAAGATTGGTAGATGCATCGACATCAATGAAAAAGAAATTCTTTATTTGACGAGGAATCTATCATTTATTCATAATCCTTATCATGGATTCGAAACTAATCATTCTGAAATCTTTGAGATTTGTGCCGAAAGAAATGGAAACAATAATGAAACATTTATCTCAGTTACATTATCACCAAATTCCTGATTATACATTTCTTATTGGAAAGTTCAATGTAAGCCATCCAACCCTCATTATTTCAACATTTTTTTTAGGTCTAAATTACAATTCAACGAAAATTTTATATATTTTAAGAATTTAAAAAGGCTCATTCAGTATTTAAATGTAGTTGTATTTTTGTGATGATGCAAGTTGAAAAGTTCTAAAAGGTCAAATGATCAGAACATCAAAATACATATTTCTTGGCCATAAAATTCGAATTTTGACATAGAAGAAAACTATTTAGGAAAAGTTTATTCAGTCTTAAACATTTTAAAAGTAAATTTCTTGAAGTGAAATTCATTGGAAGGGAATTTAACTCGAAAACGAAATTACTTATTTTGCAGACAATGCTACCAAAAGATGTGCCAGATAATTTGGAATATGACTGGGAAGTAATAAAAAACGATGTAAATTAGCGCAAACAAGAAAATAAAAGATTATATTATACAAGAAGAAAATCGTAATAAAATTCTGAAAGTATTAAAAGTTCTTTTAATTTTTGCAAGTCTTAGTATGCGATGAAATCATTTTAGATGGACAAGCAATGGAATGAAAAAAGAATTTTTTTTCAGCTTTGGAAGAATTTTCATTTATTTACAATAAGTTTCCTAGCATATTTGGTATTTAGGCTTGCTTTACAATCTTTTCTTTGATATAAGCGGAATAGGTAAGACCTTGTCGCTGCTCACTGACAGCAGTCAACTATTTCACTTTTGTAAAAAAAAGTACTTATCTATGTGTAGAAGCTTTGAAAAAAAAAAATTTGATTTGTTCATTGACCTCAGTTAAGTGCGTGAAGTTGAAGTCTAAGAATGTATTGTACAAAAGTCCTTCATGCAACTTTCGTAAGTTGGGATGATACTTTTGATAGCCTGAAAAGCTTTAGGATAACCCGTCTTCTCCAAGGTGTTTAACGCTACTTCAACGTATTCTTCAACAGACTTCCCTTGCTTGTATTCCATATCATATGCGTTCTTGTTTGATAACATAACTGCAATATCGTGAAAACTTATTAGAAAAAAGTCTAAAATTACAAATGGTAATTCCAGTGTTCTGGTAGCATAGAATTAAATATAATTTGGTAATTCTATCTTGATAGATTGCTTACATAACGGTCTAATAAGATGCCTGTAGTGTGGTACCAAAGCTGGGCCACATTGTGGTATTCGAGCAAGTTGAATGATCATAATTAGTGCCATTTTCTTTTTGGCAGTTTCTGGTAGCAGCAGCATTGCATTTAATGCAAGAACCTTTAAAAAAAGGCAAGTATAAAAACTTGTTAAGAGAAAACTATTAACATATTAAAAAAAAATTGCCACTCTCTGAATGTAATCTGCAAACTTTCGGCTTTAGTATTTCCATCGAAAGATCATAATAAATATCAACTGGCTGGAGTTGACAAGTTAAGGGGGTATATTCTAAGTGGTGACTGCTAATTAGTTAATTAGGACGAGCTGAATAGGGTGAACAGGAAAGAACGATAGCTTGTGATTAGATAAATGCTCCTTGAAGATTGTGCTCCATCCTGAGAAGGATTCAGGCTGTTTCGTAGAAACTTTCCTTAGCAGAGGACTTGTAAAAAAAGCAGATTTAAGTGAAGTGAAGAACAAACAAGTTGAGGCAAGCAGAGTTTGACTGATTCGCTGTCAACATGGTTCTTCAGTAGGTGAAGAACACCTTGTTCCGCAACCAAGTCATATGGCTGAAATAAATTAGACAAGTAAGAATTTGATGATAGAATAAGTAATGTTTGATGTCCTCTTAATTAAATTGCTATTAAAAATTCATCTCATATTTAAATATACCAACTTTTACGAGATTTTTCTGTTTTTCACTTGTAATCAAAAAATATTGTCGAAATTTTTCAAATGTCGTAAATAATTGTAGTTCTAATTGAGAAGTAACGAATATTTAGGGGCATTGGAATTTTATTTGAAATTTAAAAACAAAATATTTTTATATTTACATATTGAAGAAGTGGAAGGCCGTATGAAAACTTTACTAGCAAATCTACAAAACGTTCAGCGGATATATTTTTGGGATCTTCAAGCCATCGAATACTTCTTGAAGATTTACCGATACCACGCTGTTCTAATTGTACCGGTAGATGTCCATTATCATACAACATCCGGAAACGATTCCATTTTGCCTTAATGCAAAAACAAGAGAAAAAGTGAAATAGAAGGAGGAGATGGCTGTCTCTTGAGATATTTCCAGTATTCCGTAGCACGGGTACGATTCTATTAAAATCTTTGAAAACTGAACAAAAATAATTTTAATTAACTATATACCACATCTTATCAACTATTAATTTAATTCTTTTCAAATCGTCTCTCTAATAGTAGGCAACTTGGTAATTATCTTGAATCTAGAAAAAGCAAAAAATACCCAATAACTAAATCTGAGAATTATATAGCACACTATAATGTAAACCTAAAAAAATAACTCAACTAGTTATTATTACTTGAGGAACAATAACTTTAAGTGACAGACTTATTGTACTGGTTTCCTGATTTATGAAAGTTTTATTCCACAAAAAATTATCGAAGTATTTAAGAAATATAATGAAAAAGACAAACCTGATTCCTCTCGAAATTTGAAGAACTCTTTGCAAGTGGTTTGCCAGTTTCAGTATTTTTTTGCTGAGACTGAATCGTAAAGGCTGTTACCTAAATTTTTCAGCTGTTGATTTCGCTCTGATTATTCCGGAAATTTCGTCAATTAGATTTTTTTCGAAACGAATCCAAACATTAAATTCTTTTTTAAATCTAATCTTTCAGTGACAGAATTCGCGAAAATGGTACAAACCAGTCTTATAGGACTTTGTTTCTTGCGAATACTTCCTTGTAACTTCTTGTTTTCTTTTACAAAATCTCTGGTTGATTTCATCAAAATGGATGGTTTTATTTGTTTGTTTTCGAGAAGTTTCGAGTTTACAGCCGATTGTTTCATAGCAACTTCCACACATATATTTTTTATGCTGCCATTGTTGACAAATGATATTATCACTTTTCCCTTCAAAAGAGAAATTTTGGAAGTGATCGTGTTAGCAGTGAAGCAAAATATAAATATTTCTGGTCGCATAAAAAAGAATAGAAAGAATTTTGCTTTGACAGTTGTTGTAAAAATATTTATCGAAGGAATAATACAGTAGTGTGTAAATTATTTGATATCATAAGAGATAGATTATTGATTGATAAGAAGCTTATGATAAGTTTACATCACCTTAGAATGGTAAAAGTTGAAGCAACAGGCCAAAATTTAATGCAAGCACATGACATATAGGTGCTTTTTCCTTCAATCAATGAATTTCAGTGACACCTATATAGGTAAGGATAACACTTGTGTCAATGAAACTCGGCACTTTCTAAATAAAACTGATCAAAAGGGGATCCTTATCATCACTATCTTATAAATTGCTGACTAGCGAACATGCAAGCATGAAGTTTAATGGCCTAAGCTAACTCGTGAAATCGTCCTCATTCTGTTTCCATAGTGATTTGTAGGTGTAACAAAAATTTTGGCAATTTTTATGTTAGAATTGCTGCAAAAATTATTGATTATGCTACTTGCAGCCAGCTAGTCTTAAGAAGTGTAAAGGCGACAAATATAGCAAATTAACATAAATTGAGTAATACTTTAAACTTAAGAGTAAAATTTTTATAGTCAAGTGTTATTTTAGGGTACTTATAATCCAGGTATTGTGTGTGAGTTTATTAGTTATAAAAAACAGTAAACAGCTTAATGAAATTGAGTGGGACTCTTTTGCACTTCTTTCATCGATTTGGGAACAAAAATTGGAGAAGAATGGAAATATGTTCCGATAACGGAAAACGATTTTTCATTTATATTATGGCAATTTGTGAATGTCACCCAACGAAAGAATTTCCAAATCAAGACCATTTACTTTTAGCATACCTTAATTTCTGTGGAAATGATTTGAACTACTGTGCTAAATCATTTCAGACTAATTACAAATTTAGTTATTAGAAAAAATCGCGATCATTTTTTGCCATTAACTCTTCATTATTTTTCAAACCTGTTCTGCTGTTTTGCTCTCTGATGATAGTTATTCTTTTTGACGGCTTGATTACTACATGTGATAATGACAATGACTATCACTAGCGTTATCATAGACATTAACAATGATGGTAAACTCGAGATGCAAGAAATAAGCATTCGTGACACATAAATTACAGATATGGGACAAAACAGGAGCTGTTATAAACAGTGAAAAGTTTTTGATAATATTCCTTCTTAAAATCCTCGCAAATATCCAATAATTCATTTTAACAATAGCCAATATATATCTCTACAGTTATATAACAAATTGTGTATATCACATGTATTGTGATATATAGTTATCACCTATTATTTGCTAATTAATCATTTGATGAAGGGCGCTAAAAGTTTCATTAGTTCTCGTAATGACTTAATGATTTAACATCTGTGAATAGCTTCCAATTTTTGACATAACAGTTTGGTGATATTAACGAAAACTTGATTAAAGTTAAAGTAGTCAGCATAGAATGCAGGCGAAGTAAAGGACCTGTTGTAGGAATTTAACACTGAACTTTGAAATGAACAAAAGAGAAAAGGACATTTGATGTTTTCGCAAAATAACATTTCTTAAAATTTTCAAAATTTTCATATTCATTTTCCAATCTAAAACAAATATATATATAAATGATTCTCTTAATTCACTACTGTAACTTTTATAATTCTTACGATTGCTTTCATTTATAAAACTACTGTTGTCTCCTGTTGCAACGACAGTGCAATTGAATTAAGGTGCAGAGGATGTCAGCAAATGTCCCCCAAATGGTACTACAATATTCCAGTCATTCTGGGGGTATGTCATTCATGCATTTTCTTCACTTGGAGAGAGTTTTAATAGCAGTTCTGAAAGTAGTGCAATAAATTTATGAGCAAATTTAAAGGCATTTTTTTTATTTATAAATTGTTGCTAATTGTTGCGCTAGTTTAAAAAAAAAAAGAGAAAATTTAAATATTCAAAACTTCTTCATTTCTTTCAGTTCCCTTTGTTCACTACTAAAATTTCAGCATTGGCATGTTTGTTATGGAAAATGGTTCAGAGTCTATTTGTATTGATGATTTTATCACCCTTACAAATGTGTTGCTGGAAGAAGAAGACGGTTCATGCTACATTGCCTACTGCCACAAATACGGCAAATCCAGTTGCCGGAATAATAACTGGCACACTTGCTGCTGTCCCTGAAGTTAAAACTAACACGTTTGAAACAGCGAATATTCGAAAAACTGTAAGTGATAAAGGATTTTTTCTGTCAAAAATTAAGAATGAAGGAGAAAGATTAACGGAAAATTCATACCATTTAGAGAAATGATCAATGAACAATCAAAAGATTTTAAACGGAATATGAATTGTGAAAATAATTCAATTGCAGATAGATGCAAAAGCTGGCGCAATTAAAGGGGAAAACGAGAAGAAAGTCGAAAAGCCTGAGATGGTTTTATTCCATTTCTACGCATGCATCTTTGCAAGAATAGATTTACACCTTTATTGAGATGATTATTTCAGCAGTTGCATCGATTTGGCAGCTGACATGTACCAAACCTTAGAACTCGTTGGTTAAATGGAAGAGTAACTAAATTTTAATATTCTTACAAAATTAAATAGAAATCTTAGAGCTTGACAATAAGAAAGAATGATATTTGACATAATTTTAACTCATTCCTGCACAGAAAAAAGATGAACAAAAATGTGATGATCAGACTCAAATTGAGGGATCAGTCGAAAGCGACAAAGAGTAAATATTTTAATATGCTGCATTTTATTAATTTAATCTGCATTTTCTTGCTGAAGTTGAAAATTACATATATTTGAAAACTGTTTCATAAACATAAAATGTAATTTGACAACATGTGACAGCTGAAGCAATATTTTCTTTACATCAACTTTCTTTCACTTTTAGATGCTTTTTAAGATTCGAACTAGTCTTAAATTATTACATTCTAGGAAGATTAGGTAAGCAAGAATGAATCTGATTGCAGAAAAGCGGATATCATACCAATGACCAAAGTTAAAGTTATGGGTAACATTGATGAAGTCTGTAAGGTATCCGTTCAAAAATTGCTTGCTTGTTCAAAAAAAAAACTAAACGGATCTCTCAAACAAAGAAAATTGGAACTTTCAATCAAAATTTGATTTGCAGAAAATGAAAGCTGAAATGGAAAAAGCAGCTGAAGAGATAAAATCGATTCATGAAATGGATAATGAAAAGCCATTGAATGCAGTGTTTCATTCAAACTTGCATGTCAAGATTGACGAGAATAAATGCAAACTTTATGAGACAAATGATGAACCGACGATTGATGATGAGGTGGACGACCCAATCATTTAAACGTAACTCACGTGATTCGGACGTGTCATATATGTTTGTCAAAGCTTACTGTTTAGCGGTTATGACCACTTTTAACTCTTGTGCAAAATAAACATATCACGAAAGATTACTTCGCTCAACCTTGACAGACTACATTGGACATGAATCAAAATATCTTTCCACTTTGCTACTGCACATGTATAAATAAGTTAAAAGAGTATTCAATCTCTAATATAAAAGTTTAATATGCTTTTCCGGCACTTTTCGGAATTACACGTTGGAAAGTAGAGCTTTAGTAGAAACTTTAAGTTTTAGTGGAATAAGCAGGGTGAAGCTTATTCCAAAGAATATTTCGGCAGTTCCATTTAATTTTATGCTTATTCGAAGTTTGCTGCTTACAATAATTCAACTGAGAACTGAAATCATGAAATTAGACATGCTGGATGAGCCAAGTTGTTCGTTTGCATTTGCTGAAATAACTGTAGCTCCGCTTCTTTCTCTTCAAGTTCTTTCCTCAGCTTCTTCGTTTTCTGCTCACTTTCCATAATTCTTCGTTTTAATTCCACCAAAGTCAACTTGCTAAATTACTGAAATGATTACTTCGGAGTTTAAATTAAATTTCATATGCGTTAAAACCATTTATTTATAAGAATTTTCATTTAAACTATCTAGTGTTATTGTTCATTATTTTCAAAAAACTCGCCGTGTATCCAAAGCTTGCTCTAGAATTGCCTTTAAACGCATCGTTCGTTCAGTGTTTTTCCGGAAATCGCTGGCATCTGTTTGCAAACTATCGGCCAGTTCCTCTAATTTTTGTATATGTTCCAATTCGCTAGTTGGACTAGATTCTGTTATACTTTTCAAATTCTTTACTCCCATTATAATGTTTTCTTCCTGAAATTTTAAAAGACAGTTAGTAAGAACTAACAGTCTTTGCAATGTTTTCTGAAGTTTGAAAAATCTTGTGAAATTTTTTGAAAAGAATTCCATAAAATCTTGGCTTCTTTAAATCCATCCCTGCTTGCTTCAGGTAAACCTCTTAGTCAAGATTTGTTATATCAGAACATTTTTTGCTAACTGATAAAGCACATGATTCAGTTATCACTCACTGAGCAATGATTTTTTTATCAAGTAATCCATATATTAAATCAAAACGAATAAAATTAGCAACTTCATATTTAGACATTTCGATGTGTATAAGCACTGTGCTCAATTTCAGCCGTATCATCTGAACTTCATTCCAATTTTTAGCCTTTTGATGTTTCCAAATAGTTTTCTCATCGTATTCACCTATCAGTGCCACTGCTTGGAGTGTTAATTTATGGCTGGGATGAAATTTATTTTTCACCAGCTCGATGCTCAACTGCAATTAAATCTTAATCAAGTTTTCCAACAACGCATATTGTTGAGGATATAGAAGTTAACAACAGATTAAACTGTATAATGAACTGTTATTCATCCTTGAATCATAATTCTAGTAATTAATAAATTTCTTTTTTTCGTTTTATAGGTCATTAGAACCATCAAGTTTTAAAATAATCAAAGCTTTCCAAGTTTTGGAAAAATTCGGAGCAAAAAAAATAAACAATTACAGTAACGGGATCATCATTCTGGATGAAACCTCGAGATGGATTGACGAGATATCGAGTGGGTACGTTGGTTCGCATACGCCATGCAATGTTGTACTGTACTCCACGGTTACGCCTTAATTTCAGCTCCTGTTTTGCATTTGTTAATTGCTCCACATCGAAACACACATATCTCTATAAATACAACGATGAAGTGCTCTAAGTTATCAAATATTGCTTAAAATACAATTCTCATTTTCTTCGGTCTCATTTATAACTGTCTTATTTCGCTCTTATCGATTCAGTTGTGTCTCA
Organism: Setaria digitata; assembly: GCA_003640385.1. Taxonomy (NCBI): domain Eukaryota; kingdom Metazoa; phylum Nematoda; class Chromadorea; order Rhabditida; family Setariidae; genus Setaria; species Setaria digitata. Next base: position 196,733 of record RCAB01000038.1, on the reverse strand, counting down.
ATTTAACTTCAACTCCGTTTGATTTCATTTGTCTTATATTTAAGTAATTGTTTAGTTAGTGATCTGGGATGAAACTATTCGAGATTATAATGTTTCGAAACCATTGAAGAAAATACTTTTTTTCGTGGTATTATTATATCGATTAGGTTGTGGTCATAAAAATTTTATATCTAAACAAAGCTTTTTTATTCCTTCTAATTTTATTGCATAAGATGAAAAATACCTGATTAAGGCTCACTAAATTAATTGATTCATTGTCTTTGACATCAACGTCATCATCATCAGCAAAAATTTCATTCTGAAGCTTAGAACTTTCGACCACAACTTTTGACATAAGTAGCCTAAGCAAATATTTATTCTACAAGCAATAACTGGCTTAGATTATAGATAACTGATTATATGCGTCATCGAAATTTGCTTAACTGCTAATTAAATTTGCATTACTTTGATATAAATTTAAAGCATTTGTCAAATGGCAAAGTTGTAATTGGTACTGAGCTTGTCTTTTCCTATCGAGAATGGTTTTTGCAGATTCCGGATTTATTTAAATTTTCAAGAGAGTTAGCAACAACTTCTATTCATCATATTGTGTATCAAGAATTTTACTTCCAGATCTGTTATTGCTTTTTCTTTCTAGGAGTAATAATGACCCTTATTAAACGGATTTTGAAATTTCTGAACACCTGATCGAATTTTCTATAAAACTTGTTGACATCAGGCAGGAGCCCATGCTATTTTATTTTATTTTGCATATTACGATTAAATCTTGAAATCTGAGATTTTACTGAATGTTTGTTTCTTAATTGATCCAAAAAGATTCCGTGGTACTTCCGTTTTCTCCTAAATATTTGTTTATATGTGATCTACTGTTTCATTTTAAAGACAAATTGAAGCAGACTATAAGAGAAACACAAATAAAGAGAAATTTTTCGTTTAATTCTTTCGGAATTTTTTATTGCTTATTTTCGTTGAAGTAGTAGCGGTCGTTTTATACAGTCAGTTCATATCAGCTGATACCTCATACATCCTAGCTGTCGCCCTTGATGAACTCAATGTCCTGTTGGCCTTATCAGAATTTTTTCTCGAGACAATGTTTTTGGTACAAAGGATCAAGTTTATGAAGATGATGCTGAAGAATGACGTTGCCCTGGATGATACGTGGTTGATATCGGTATAAGCGAAACTGTAAACTGGTTATTCACTGATTGAATAAAATTTTTTCACGTGTTTTTATCTTCTCATCATCTTTCATTTCTTTTTAATTAAATTCCGGCAAAAACCCAGTCCTAATATATTTTAAAAGTAACTAAATAACTAATCAATGAATTTAAGGCTGATTGGCTTGACTCAGTTCCAGCTGATTAATTAGCTTCATTTTAATTATAATGTAGTTCGGGACGATTCTTAATTAAATTATTAAATACATGATTTGAATGAGAAATGAAATGATTGGCCCATTAAACACACTCTGTACAAGCCTAATACACTGTTTTTTTCGGCCTTTAACGGCTAGCCAATTTTCTTTTATTTAACCCTGTCATGTCATAATCTGTGTCCTATCTGTAGTCCTACTCTCGAAAAGCAGTATAAGAACATATCGATAGCTGTGGATGCTTTCCAGCTAAGAATTTTCAACTTGGCTTTTTCTAGTAATTTCTTAAACTTTTATTAAAATGTAATTTTCCATATTATAAATATACTGGCACCGAGACTTAAAGATTTCAGTTATCACCGCTTTCTCCCAAGGAATAGAATCAAAATATTTTATTACTAGCTTCATTTAAACTAGTAATTTCACCTGTAAATCTTATCGAATTGCAAAATAACTTGGAATGTGCACTAAGTCAATTTCTTCCTTTCATTTTAATTAATTTATATGTTATACCTTCTTTTTCATTGAAATATTTCGATACTTAAAAAGGAGAAAAGTACGCATATATAACCATTAAGTCAGCTAATCTAATCGTATATTAACATATTCATGATAGTGGAGTTTTGCAAAGAGACAGGAAGATGGATGCTCATACTTATGTTTTTGCGACATTGGCTGGACCCTTTCTGAGCCTACCTTGATTTAAAATAAAAATATCGAAAACCAAAACTTTATCATACATTTTTCTTGAATGATAAGGTATATATAATAAGGCAGTAGTAATTTTTTTTAATGTAAATAAACAATATGACATTGATAATTATAAGATTATTACCAAAACAGTTCAAAAATTGAAGAATAATCGTAATTGAATACCGCCGAAGGAATTTTGCTTAGCTAATTATTTGAATCAACAGATTTGAACAGCATCGATATTTTTTGTTTTGTAAAACAAATTTTCCTTCACAATGTTCTGGGCTCTGGCTTTGAAGGAAAATTTTGCTGAATGCAAATATCTTCAAACTTTAAAATTAAAGAAGAAAGCTCAAAATAGTAAAGTTTGAAGGGAATAGGAACGCACAGAAATAATATGATAACATTGCATACGAAATTATCAGTAAAGTTTGACTTTAACGAATAAATTCATCACCTTGGCAACATTTCGATTCGGGGACTGGCTTTGAGGCATATTGAACATCATTAAGCACAATCATTCCTCCAACACTGCTCAAACCTTTACTACTATTTTCATATCTTTAAGATTATTATGTTTGTTATAGGCTTATTGCTGTTATCTTCTATTACTTAATTTTTCTTTTTCGTCACTCATTTCAAACTTTTCAAAAATTTCGTCGCAGTCAAAAAATTCAAATTATCTTTTTCTAAATGAAAATTTTCTTCTTTTAAATGGAAACTTTAATGAAGCACAAAAGATGGAAAATTGTAAGAACACGAAACTAGCATATCATATTTTCATTCCTCTAACCTGTTCCAGATTCTTATCCGAATCCGATAGTTCCAATTGTCAAAAATAGAAATAAAAAGAATAAGAAATATGAGGGCTTAAAAAAAATTATTATAAAATACTGAGCACAAATCGGATTCAACAGTGTTGCTGAAAATATTTCAGGAAAAAAAATCAAAAGGAACAAAGCAAACAACGCAGAAGAGATGAAAAAAAAAAGGCAAAAGAATCATTTTTTGTCAAGATTTTTCCTGTGGATAAATTTAAATTAGCAAGTCTCAGAACACTTTTTTTTTTCATTAAGAAATTCTGCTTCGATCTTCGCCCTTCCACGCTTTCTCTCTTTCGGTGCAATTTTTTTACAACTATTTGTGATTGTTTAACAATTATAAATAAGGATGTCCAAAATATAATTCGACTTTTTCCTTTCCTTTTTTTCTGGAAAAATTTTGTACGGGCCTCTTTCTTTAATTCTCATCATCGCAGCGTTACCAGGTCCGGAAACTTGCTGACTTGTAGAATCAGAGTAAGTTTAAAAAGGATAGAGGGAAGTTCAATAAGTTTTCCCAAATGTGACTTTTTTACAATCCTCTAATATTTGACAGAGAATCAAAATGAAATTTCAAAAAATTAGATATCAGAATAGATTCGTGTGAAATGCCGTGATGAGTTTTACAAATGAAATTGAAATTAGGTAATAACTTTTATGAAGCAAGAAGTTTCATGGCTTACTTTGCATCTGATATCGATGTATACTATGACAAAGATAAGATTCAAATGGTTCAGTTTTTCAAGACTGAATATCACTGAGTCTTCATTTCCTCGAAATTCCAATTAAAAATCCGATAATTTATGATATGTAAGGGTGAATCAAATCACAGGAAGTGTGACATCTCGTCCAACATACAGGCAAAACTAAGAATAGAATGTGAGAACGGAAGTTTGATTGCCTCGAATCATCAACGTAGGAGGCAGATCCCGTGTCATCATATCCAACCATGCCATGTACAAACAGCTACTCACAAAGCCAACCCGTGGCACCGGTAATGTCCTGGAAGGTAATTGTTCAATGTTTAAAAAAAATACAAAAAGAAATGATTTGGAAAATAATTTTCAGTAAGTTTACACACAGATCAGCGGAAATTGTCAAGCATTTTTATGAGATTAAGGGAACTCGATTACTATTAACTTAAACTGGTCCTAAAACTCTGAAAATCATGTGAGAAGTGCTGTGGAACTCACAAAACAATAAGATCAGATTTGGAAGAGAATTCGTGAAGTAACTCGGAACATCGCAGATGTCGATTAGTCCGTTGCTTCTGGGAATCTAGCTCCGAACGTGTAATCATACCCGGTCGAACATTATCATCTTCACAAATAAACGGTCTGATAAGCTCATCAAACAATTCAATCCTAAAATTATGGTTAAAAAAAGACATCGCTCAATACTATTTGGTACACTCAGACAAAAATTAAGATGAACAGCATGATCATTCATGATCAAAATGAAAGTTCAAGTCATGCATATGATTAAGTTGGAAATTTGAAAATATGCTTCAAAGATAAAGGGCAGAAGTTAGCAACGAAAATCACTCACGTTTGTGCATTAGGCTTCCTACCGATATCCGGAATCACGGAAACATCGGAGAAGTCGATCCGGAATTTCGTCAGCAGTCCTGCCATACTTCTTTGCTCCTGCTCCATCAGCGTTGGTGACGTCGAGATAGTGAAGACACGGAGCCGTGCATTCTGAATGGCGAAAAGAGAAAATGTAGACCAAAGTTCTCTCGAAAATTTCACAGTTATTTTAAGAAATTCCAAAAAAAGTTTTTGTCTAATAATTATTTTCTTTTCCGATCATTAATGGTTCACTTACCTCCAGATAACTTTTCGGTAAAGTTAAGAGATGTGGAACAAGAAGAGTTAAGCCACCATCATCATACAACCACCAAACGTCAATTACTGCACCTTTGATTTTGCGTTGAAAACGACAGATCGATGCAACAAGTTCACGTTGTGCCGGAGTTGGCCGATGTGACCTGAAGTAAAAGAATAAGAAAAGAGTTGTCTAATAATCGTAGTGAATAAAATGAAGAACAAGTCATAAAAGAGGATAAGAGTTTACAACTATTTTCACAAAACAACTACGACAATTGTTACAAGTCATATTTCCGTGGATTATGTGAGAGAGATGATACTGTTATCACTTATCACTGGAACAACTAGGACAGTTTGCATCAAGCAACCTCGAAGTGGTGGATACAATTGAAAAGAATGTTAAAAGCAAAAACTTCGTCCTATCATTGAGCTTGTGAGAAAGAGCAATCTTTTCAAAGCATCTGGAAAGGAATAATTACCATAAGCTAACACTTTAACAGTTTCATTACACACATTCAAAAAATTTACAAACTAATAAACTAAAATTGAAAAATTTTAAATTTATCACGAGCAAAACATGCATGCGAACTAAAAAGCAATTTCAGTATTACATAATTCATTAGTGACAACAACCATAAAAGAACAAATTAAGTTAACAAAACACACCCTTCATTATTACTGTTATTGTTCAGATAACCATTTTTCGGTACCTTACGTCGTCTAAATTCGGGTCATTGTTTTTAGTATTAATTATTACTTGTCTTAAAAGAACTTCAATTATGGTCTAAACCCTGTAACTGAATGAATAGATTTAAAGCATTGTTTAGCAATGAATTTTGCGCTACGTATCTTTTACTTGTGGGTGAAACACTATTTTCTCAATTGATGTTAATAATATACTGATATGGATTTCACGTGTTGACTCATTTTCAAGTTTTTACTCGAATAAAATTTTAGTAACATTTAAGTAACCAACCGTGCCTGCTATTTTTAAATGTTGATGAACGAAAGTTATTACTGTGATGTCAGGAAGAATTTTAAAATCAACAGTTAAAATTGAACATTCACAAGAAAGAATATTTCAAAACTTGCCGTCGTAAACTATCATGTAGTGAATGTCGCCTCATTGGTTCCGGTACTCCGAGTACCTGGAAAGTAATATATATTACCTGCATCCACCACGACAATCATTGCCTAACGGTCACTGATAAATTAGAATCAATGCTTCTGTTTTTAGTGTTAAATAGATGTTTTTGCAAGATTTCAACGAAGAAACTTTATGACTTCAATTATTTCACTGAAAATTTCCCGCAATATTTTACAAAATTTCCTTTGCGGAAAAGATGTGCTTGGGGTGTCATCATAGATTATCAATAGTTAGATAATTTTATAAACTGCAAGTTATATTATGAATTAGTTGTGCACGGTAGCTTGTTACACAAATTTCTGAAACAAAAATAGGAATTCGATAAGCTGGAAGGCATCCGGTTGAATTCAGAATTGTTTGACATATTACTGTTCGGTATTACTGACTCAATCACTATTTCAAAAAAAGTACATGATGTAAGCCGTTAAATCATCCTCTGGTGATCAGTACAACACAGAATCTGGATTTCTTGATATTTCCAGGAATATTATCTATAGATTATGCTCCTAGTATAATTTTCTTAATGCCATAAAATATTTGCATGCTAGACGTATAGGCGAAAATAAATAAATTATATGATTATTGAATAAGCAATTAAATAAGTTTAGAAGCAAATTAATGACGAATAATTAAATAAATTACATGTATGCGAAGTTAGAAAAACGAATGTTCGACTCCAAGTACTGGAATTATTCAGATTCCGAGTACGGAACAATTTTAAGTGAGTAGCAATGAGTAAATGGTAAGTACGAACAATTAATGTTAATAAATATGTGTGAGAAAGCGGACGGACCTCGTCGTTATCATTAACATTATCACCATTATTATCACCATCATCACTATTATTATTATTATCACGGCTAGTGATAGAAATATGATGATGGCGATGATTACGATGATGATGATGATGATGATGATTGTGAAGTTCCTGTTCGTGTGTTAATAGCTGTTCTCCATCATCACTACCTTTTGTTAGTCGTGTTTTCTCATCCGAATTTTCATCTCCATCCTAGAAATCACCGAATGACCAATACCTTTCTGTACTTAATTCTTTCTAGCAACAGAAACTATAGAACATTCAAATAACGAACATAAAACAATTTCACATCATTATGGTGGACAAACACATGTCGGCAGTAACAAGCGAGCTGTTTAAATGGTCAGTCCGTTATTCAGTAATCGAGTAATTGAGTAAATGAAGGAAATTTGACATCGCTCGGTTTCACAGTCACTGAACTTTATCTCAAAAGTCGAACGTCATACGTCACAACGCAAGTTGAATTACGAGAGCACTTAGTAATCCCCAAGCCTCACTCGCAGGAAAAACTCACGAACTATTCAGCTGTCTAAGAGAACTTGGGAATGGAATAAAGAAAGTGTTCAGTTTCATTGTTTTATAAACAAGAAGTTCAGTTTCTGGCTGCTCCATTTCGGAACATTCCATAATTCTGATGCTTTTCAGAGAACAGATACGAGCCATCCTTCATCCATCTCTCACTTATCTTTCTTTTCCAGTAGTTCAGATTTTACTAAAAATTCAAACCTCTTCGCCATCATCGCTAGCGTTTCTTAAAGCAGTTGCACCCACTCCAACATCATTTCTTTCTTCATCGAAAAATTCCAATGGACAATTCGCCAGATATGAACCAGTTGCTAAAACGTTCGGTTTTATCAATGAAATCCGTAAAAAGCAAATTCCCCATTAAATATCAGCGAAAGAGGAAGTTAATGCATCATGCATAGACATTGCAAGCAAACAAAATAGTGAAATACCAATAAGTAGATTCTACCATTTAGAAAAATGAAACAAAGTTTGCAGAGCAAGCACTCGAGAGTAGAGAAGATTGAGGAAGGAAATGAAACGATGAACGAGATATGATGGGATAGTGTAAATCAAGTCATGCAGTACAGATATTATGACACGTAAATGACCTATCTAGATATTAGAAGCCTACAAGGAATGTTGGCCTCCAGATATGAAGATATGGTCGAATTACCCGCAAGACGGAGAATGTTGCCAAAAAGTAGAGATTCATTAAGAGAATCAAAGTGTTCTACATTCAAAGCATCGCTTGTATTTGCTGTTGCGATGGAATTCAGATTCACGGACGTGACCGCAGATAGCGCATGTATACTGTCTCTTCCAGCAACTCCTACATCAATGGCTTTTTGTCGATGCAGTCGCATCGCTGAAAGAGATTTGTGCATGAACCAATGGTTCCGCAACTGGAGCATCAGTTCCGGAACTCCTAATTCCATCTAATTCTCAGATTTCAGCAAAGCACGCATGATCACATCTAATTTGGGAAAACATGAGCCTCTTATGCTTCTGACATCCAATCTTCCACTTTTATTAATCCTTCCTCAGCGATCTGATGGTGCAGAAGATCGAACTAATACGTGATGCACAACAACATCCATACAAAAATAGAAAACTTGATGATCATAATGAATAACTGACTATTAGCAGTGCCAACACATACAACACAAAGTGACGTATATAACTTCGAATTATTAGTGTAACTGAGGCACAAGTTATCAAAAATATTGGTAATATTAGTTGAAACAGTACAGAAAACTTCTTCAGAGATGGTATCAGAAGTACGATCACGTCAATCATTCATTATAGCTCTTCTACATCACAAATAAGCTTTCTCTAAAACTAATACATTTCGTTTCGCTTCACTTCTCCTATTCTAAATGATCAAAGAACTAACTAACATGCAATGCCGTTTGGTTCCTGATCAGCATCTATGCTTGGTTTCGAATCATCATTTCCTCTAAAATATTTGAAATTAATTAATCATTTCTGTGAATATAGTCCAAAGCTTATTTCTAAAGAAAACATGCAGTTAATTTCGCAAATTAATAAATAACAAATGCAAACGTACTTTTTACCATCAGTTTTATCATTATTCTCTGTCACTGCTATGTCCGAAGCAATTGGTTCGCTGCTGAAATTCGAAAATTCGAAATAAAAAACATCATGAACTATTTGCATCTATTTTTTCATTAAAAACAGATTCACATATCCCATCATTTCAGGTATTCATTTCATATACAACATACTCAGTCCTAGTTGCACTTGAAGATCGGGTAATATCCGGCAAATTCAGTCGTGAAGTATCGCCTACATTGTGTCGTTTCATCAGTTCACTATAATCCAAACCACTTCGTGAATTTCTCAAAACTGCTACACCCATCCGGCTTTCGAAAGCGTCTCTGAAAGATAAAAACAAGTTCCAAACTAGATTTTCATGAAAAATTTCTCGTTCAACATATTATTGAACTTTTGCCTCTTCACACTAAAAAAAAAATTAAAATAACTAAATCAAGTGCAAGAATAAATTTAAAAAATCAAGAATGGGAAATTCCATAAAAGAACAGCTTAAAACTGGTCTCGATTGTTGAAATTCTGATCATTCACTCTAAAATCATTGAAACCGTCTGCCTCATTGTTATTAGAAGTAAATACAAAAATAACATCAAAACGATAATAACGCAACATACTGAATGACTCCAAAATAATCATTGATTTCATCTAATCCTTGTACACCACGAGCTGCCCAATTTCTTTTGAAACCGGTGATCAAAATATTCGGTTTCAATTTACCAAGACCGGCAACCTGTTTGAAAGAGATATGAAGTTTTTAGCAGCATAAAAGATGAAAAAAATCCATGAAAAATCAAAACTATGTGAAAAATAATACAATAGGGCAATTTTTACTGATTTAAATATGGATTCACCTGAAGCAACGTTTGAGCTCCAATTCGTAGACTAGGATTAGCTACAGAAACGTAGAATGACTTCACGTGACGCTTCCTCAGCCATTCGTTCATTTGAGTATCTAGTTTTCTAAGCAGTGCGAATACTCGGTCACATGGATCATACTAAAATAAGAATCACTTGTTGAGATATAATTTAGAAACAAAAAGTAGAAAAAAACAGTTCACATTTCAAGCTGTCTGGAAGAAAAGTAAAGACTCAAATATAAATAAATAAAACCTGAACTTGGGGCTATACGACTTTCAGTACTTCACTCCACATAAATTATTTTTTCGAGTAAGAGCCCGTAGCAAATCAAATAATGGAAGGATAGGTTGAAAGTTTATATATTTCCGATACTGTTCTCCTATCGCCTTTTGATTCACTCCACCAACCCTTCATTCTCAAGGTTTATCTGAGTTATGTGTTCAGAACCAATGTATATTGATCGTACGAATTTGAAAAAAAAAAAAAAAAAGAGAAGTTTACTTGTGTTACTATGGATTGTATCAGAAATTATAATTACAAGGACAGAAAGTAAGTGACTATTACCCGATCAAGATGGAGCATCCAAATTCCATTTCGTGTGAAATAATCCCGGCTATTAAATAAAGAACAAATTTACAGTTATTTTCATAAAAAGCCAAATCATACCGGTACTACAAAACCACAAATCATCAAGCTAGATCCTTTTGTGATATTATAAGCGAAATCAACCAGCGAGGGTCGTGCTGCCGGATTACCGGCCAATAATAGTACTTGTGGCCGATAATTCTTCACGTGTTCCTCGGTATTGGCCAACTTTTGCATAGCTTGTAGTGCATTCTTATATGTATGAGCTTGTGTCGATGATCCCCAATTAACATCTAGAACAAGACTGATTGCTTAACAGATAGGGCAGAAGGCAATAAAAGAATTGCGTAAACTTCCTATTTAGAATGTGAAATATCAACTATTCTTTTAGCAAACTTTTTCAAGAATGTTTAGTCTCTTTCTCTAAAAATTTTAAATTTTTAGCAGATATGAAAATTATTACCATCTACTTGATCAATAATTGAATAAGCTAAAACTATTTGATTAAGATTAAAGTTTGTAAATGAATAAAATCTGGACGTTTCGATTTTGCATACCTGCTGAAATTTAAACTGAAAATTAAATTCAAACCAGACAAAAAAAATAAGTGAATGCAAATTTCCTTCGCATTTTTTTAAATACAAAAGAAACAAACCAGGTTTACGATAGAGTATATACAAGAATAACATGGCGAAAAAAAAGAATGTGAGCAAGGCTGTTGACCATGAAACTATGAACATCACACTTATACAAAGTAGTGCACCAGTTAATGACACCCACATATTATAATATTTAAAAGCTGGTCGGAAACCTGAATTTTTTAAAAATTTCATTACCTTAGTTAAGGTATTTTACTTAATCAATTTCAAATAAGTGCCATTTTCCAGTCGAATTCGTTCCAGATCAACCATAATGGAGTTTTTTAAAATTAAACTCGAAAACCTGGTGAATCAGCAAATGAAGCATCGAAACAGGAATAATTAACGAGCGCATAGGAGGCCAGGAAGAAATTCGAAATTATCGGAGCTATAGCATTCAGTTCTCCTGAAAGTATTTAAGTTCCTGGTAATAATTTGAAAACGGGTTAGAATTTGCACTGAGGCCTTCACTCGTATTGAACTGAAAAGACTTAATTGAAGATGATGCAGTTTCCCAAAAAAAAACAGTTGAGTATTGACTCAAGCAAATAGCAGAGAGTTATTCTGATCGAATAGATAGTGAGATTGCAAACTCACTACAAATGTAATTAAGGAACGTTATAATCAAGTAAAAGGCCCTGTGCACTTTGATGTACTTTGGTGTAAAAGTAACTAGGACTTCCGGTTTGAAATTGAGATAATTATCCTTATAAAGACCAAGATTTCAGTTTTCGAAGTGATATGTAAAAATTAAAAAATGAAAACCTCCACACAATCGAAACCAAGGTCAAGAAGAAATTCGAAACGTTAGCAATCCCGTTAGAAAAGCCCATTCGATTGAGTTTTTTCGCCAGTTTCATTCGTGACCGAAGCTTTTTTCTTTTAAATTCAATTTTTGTGAATTTTCGCGTAAAGTCATTACAGAATATTTTACTTTTTTTTCTCGAAAAGTTCGCCTTTCCTTGGAAATATACCAGAAAAGTCCCGGAATTCCGGTTTTTCCACAGTAAAACTATATGTTTTGAATGAAATATTGCTTCAGCAATTACCGATTAGAACCATCACCAAAGCGATCACAAAACCAAGCATGTAGGCTCGCCGCGGTTCTTCATCTTTGCCATAGCCTCGTGCAAAGAAGTCCACTTTCGGGAAAAGGCGATCCTTGCATACAGCCTGGATTTAAGGAAGACAATCTATAGTAACTAAGTTCAGTTCGGTGTATTATCCACTAGAAATTGACTCTGCCGAAAAATAGCCCATTGTAATATCATCTAAGTTAATGGCGAAAAATCATTACTCATTGAGCAAATCGTCTAAGCTTTCGATTAAAGGAGAAATTTATAATTATTAAAGAGTGAAATGAACTTTAAATAAATGTTAAAATGTAACCTGAAAAATTTTCGGCGCACTAACGAGGCTAGCTAAAGCTGAGCTTAATGTTGCAGCAAAAATACCAGCTGTAATAAGTGGCCCGTAAAAGCTTTCATTTTCCATCACCTAAAATACAAATAAATAACAGATTGCATGGAGAAAAATATATTTTCTTCAAAGAAATGAGCTTAAATGTGTGGAAAATAAGTGATAATATTTGCAAATTAGAAAATTTTGTAAAATAACTGTTACACAGTAGACTTAGAAAATATCATTTTGTAAGATAGTTGTTATCACAGGTTAAATAGAACTTGCATAAAGGTCCTGGACCTGAAAATAATTCATTAGACCGTATGGACACGTATTGTTTTGAGCACAGGCAGGAACGAAATAGGTATTATTGATGATGTACGGTTGTTGGTAGCCATCGGCATACCTTACACAGGTTGATCCAGTGGCAAACACAACCATTAAATAAATTACCGTTGTCACAGCTATAGCTAATAATGTTCCTTTCGGTATAGCAGTCTAAAAGGCAAATCAAAACCTAGTCATAAATGACACGAGGGACTGTTTTTAGCCTAATGTGCTTGAAACAAATATTACGGTAATATTAGACTATCATCATCATTTTAATTACAACGTCTCATCCATTAAACAAAGAAGAGGTCAGATTAACAATACTGTGTAGTGACTAAATCTCGTCAAGATGATGAAATGACGAGAATTAACTACACTGTGATAATTTTTCAAGTTAGCATGGATGTTAACCTTAAGATACCTGAGGATCCGCTAAATCACCACTGATATTTGCGCCTGCCATTATTCCCGTTGCCGCCGGAAAATATATAGCAAATACCGAAAAAAAAGTTTCACCGCTTTGAAAATTCGGCAACATATTGTCGCTCATTGTAGTAACTACAAAATCACAATAACTTTATGCAATATAAGTAGTAGGTATGTCGGAAATTCAGTTATAAAAACTTTGCATTTTGGTTTGTAATAAGATGAGGTGAAATTTTGATCCACAAGACAGATGGGCTGCAAAAGCTTTGGTAAGACTGGTAAGATCCAGTGATTAAGGGAGATCTGATAAATTTAGTGAATGGGCAGAGTATAATAGGATTAAATGATTCTGGCTTAATCTTATGAGTAACTTCGTATTATAACAGAATAATTCTTAATTAAAGTACCGAAAGTGTACAAATAAATTAGTAAACAATGTTAGATCCAAGTGCTAATAGTCAAGATAAGACTTACTAATATAAAGTTCATAAGATATTGACCTATTAAGTGGTACACGTTTACATTTAAATACTTCATTCATTACAAATTAAACCCTGCAATAACATTTGCGAATCGTTTAAGAAGTGAAGCATTTAAAGAAATTTTCAAAAGATAAGTAATGACGAAAGATGAAACTTACAACTATAGCCAGTAATACCGCGATATAATTGATTCTCCGAAACTGGAACAAAAGTTCCGACAAAGTAATCGACAATGCTTAATGTTAAAATAGCAAGTAAGCCAATTTGCATTTTACTTTCAAAGCTCGTACCGATAAATACAATTGCCATTAATACACAACAGGAAACTGAAATATGAAATATTTGGGCAAATTTTTTCCTTTTTTCGCTCTAAATTAGCCACATCCCATGTACCACCAAAATATGATCGACTGACAGGAAACAGGTTGCTACTTTATTAATCTATAATAAATTTTTCTTCTACAAAATTCACTTGAAAAGAATAAGTAATATAATCAGAAAGCATTCTCGAAAGCCTGAAGTAAACTACGAAGGTGCCATATTTTGCCGTTGAAGGATGGAAGAATATATGAACAAAGCAGATGATATGAAGAAAACTCAGAATCTTTCTTGTGAAATTTTAACTATTTCACCTAAAGATTTCACATATTCAGCAAGGCCAAAAATACACAAGCTACTGAATATTTGTTCTTACAACTATACATCAAACTGTGCTACAGACTAAGATATGGCACAAGATTCTACAGTATGTAATGATTAATCTGAATGACATGTAGAAGTGGAAGGAGTTAACGGAACCAATATTGCTAGTTCAGCCTTAGTAAGATTAAATCAACTGAGACTAGACCTTATATGCACCTACCAAGACCGATGAGTCGAACATCGTTCATACCACCATCGATAACTGCATAATTATTCTCTTTCATCAAATCTCGTACTGTTTCAGCAAATCCAACGATATACATCGCTGCACCGACTGCATTCGCAACCGAAAATATCAAGCCAATAGAACCACCAAATTCTGGGCCTAACGAACGACTGATCTGAAATTTGGCCGATGTTCTGGCTCGATCATCACAAATGTTAATTCAGAAAGATCAACAAGGAACTAAATCCACTAGCTTAACAATCTTGGTTTGGGTTTTGGATCTGAGAGTTGCCGAATCGAAAAACAAGCCTATAGAGAGACCTTTAATAAAAAGGCGGAAGAGAGGAAGAAAAAGAAACGCGGTTGGTGATTTATGCTTCAAACGCCAAGTATATCGTAAATAGCTTTAAAAAAGTTTCACAAAGAAACTAACCAAAAAATAAGCGCCACCACCCTTAACGTCACCATTTGTACAAATAGCGCATGTTGAAAGGGCGGTAATGAATGTTACCAAGGAAGCAAGCAATACAACGGCAGATCCTAGGGCTAAAAGTATTAAAGTCAGCATTTATGGCCGAAAAGTTCGAAAAGATCGTTAGGACTGCAAAGTAATGGAGAATCTGACAGGTTGGTTATACAAATTGAAAATAACAGTGTTAAATTATCAAATATGAATCTAAACAATTTTTAAATTGCACAACTGTATTATTTCAGTTTCTTCTACATGATCAGCAAGCGAAAGCTCATATATAATCAGTGACAGGCAGTTGAAATTTATGCAAGGTTAGCTGAAACAGAACTATGAAGGTAACCTTTCATCTGACACCAACACACTAAAGTTCTTAGCCAACAATAACAAGTTACGCTGATATAACTTACCGATTCCAGCTTGTCCGGTAACCCAACTGATACGTAGATAAAGCATCACACCGAAAATGTTTAATATACAACGTATAAAAACACCCTGAATCCAACCAAATTTAGTTCGTGCAACAGGTGCTGGAGGTTCAAATTTACTAAGTTTAGCTGTAGCTTCTCTCTCGTTGTTTATTATATCATCTGCATCTTTCTGTAAAATTTTAAGCATCAAAAAATTGAACTTTAATGAAAATGAAACTAGAATTTTGTGATCTAGTATTCAGCCTAATCCAAATTAAATTTTAGATCAGGAAAAATTTGTAAACACTCTGATGAAATATATTCAGTATATTCAAACATATTCAACTATCCTTCAAAGTGGCGATGAAAATTATATTTCATCAATTTTTTAAGATTTCTTAATTTGAAATTTTTAAATTTTTTTTCTTGTAACAAAGTTATGCTTTGATGTAAAGATCGTTTGAAAAAAAAAAAATCTTCATAATAAAAGTTATGAATTGCTTTTTGATCAAGTTAAAAATCCAAGTATTATAGTAATAATGAAAATGAATTGTAACTAGGGTATAGAAAATATGTTAATAGCGCTAATTATTTCGATATATACAAGTCAAGGACGAAGGTGAAGTCACCAATAATTGCTAGTCAGAAAGACTGACTGATTCCTGGCATTAGAAATCTTTCCCAAGATCAGCTCATTATAAGCATGAGGATTCAAGCGGTTCGGTTAAGAAGTTATAGAAGAACAGGAATGCTGAATTCAAACTGACCTTAAATTCATCAATCCCGATTACAGTATCCTGAGCATTTTCGCCATGTATCAATTGCTTCATCGATGGTCTCGATGTTACACCACCACCATCGTCTACTGAATTACGATAGAAATCTATGATAGGTGGATGTTCAATCGTTCGCATATTCCTGGAACATGAAAAATTATGAAATAGTAGCTAAAATTTTTAGTCAAAATGAAAACAAAAGATCGTAATTCAAAAGACTAACAGTTGCGTAAATCGAGGGCTGTGGAACTAAAATAGATCTATGTCAGAATAACCAGCAGTCAAGGATCAATGGGAGGCAAAATTAAGAAAATATATTTAAAACCTGACCTCCAGCTTTTCAAATTGAATGTGACGGTATGTTCTTCTGTATCACCACTTTGTTGTCGGTCATCGATATCGTTTTCCACAGAGAATCTTACTGTTCGTTCTGTTCCACTAGTACTGGATGGCGATATTTGTGAACCATTATGGAACTTTGTAGTTTCGATTGTTTTATTCAACGGTGGAGAACTTTCTTCGATCATTTCAGGCAATACAGTGGTGTCAGTTGTGGCATTCGAAGACACCTAAAAAACTCCCAAGAATCCAGTCATTTTCAAGAAAGAATAACAATGATGGCTTCTGAAGCTCCCGCTCCTTGTTTACATTTCCAACTTCCAACTACCGAAAAGTTTTTTTCACTTTAATTTGCAAATCAAAGCTTTGTAATGATAACAAAAATCTGCTAGTCATAAATATTGAAATTACTTGCCCTTGAAAAACGAAGGGTAAACATTTGAACAAACATACATTTTATGTTTTAAAGAGCTAAAAAAATGAAATACGTCAGGTGTTAGCACTATTTAATATAAAGCCTTTTTATATCCTTGGCAATTTTGGAATTTCCAGGATAAATGTATTTGGATTAAAGTCAGAGGACGAAATTTCTGGGAGTTTACATTAAGAAATTTGCTGATCCAAATGGAAGAATGGAGAAGAACATTTTCTTGCTGTAAAATTAACGAATTAAGCGATATTGGATAAGATGCATTCTAAATATAAAGATTGCAATTTTAATAAATTTTCTAAACAAAAGAAATTTTATTTCAAAAAATCCAAAGTACGTTACTTTTGGTATTTGAAAAAAAAAAAACTTGTTGATGGACAAGACAGTCTGAGTAATAATCGAAATGTCAGTGGCTTTGAAGATAGGATAATTAACGAATGGATTATTAAGTGCTGGCAGATTATTGAAACCAGTGAATTTTTTCACTAAATATTCTAATACATCATAAAAAATAGCAGCAATCTGTTTGATTTTTGCGCTGATCATTAAAAAAAAATCATCTTTGCTGCTAAATGGAAAAGGAAGAAGGGCCTATAGTTTGGAATTAGTGTACGATAAGCTTTATATCAATGATAATAATATTTTGATAATTTAATTAACTACGGCAATGATTACAGCTGAATAGCGATAAGAAAAAAGGATTTTTGCAGTAAGCAAGAAAAGAAGAAGCAAAAGTTGCAGCTATCGCTTATGAACATATTATGGGGATTTTGAAAGATCGAAAGCAGAACATTTGTGTATAAATTTTAATGATAACAACTTTTTACAAAACTTGCTTTTCAGAAATATGATGGAAAATGAAGAGAAAAGTAAGCTACAATTAATATGAGAGGATGAAAATTAGGAAGATGAATTTTTGTTTTGCCCAATTTATTTCATCGAAAAGCAATTTATATTTCATTTCCTTCCCATCCTTCTTGTTAACAGGTGTGAAGTTTGATAAGCGAAATAATTTTTTTGACAAAAGAAATTATTTGTAAAATAAAAAAATAGATTGAAATCTCTCAGTGGTCGATAATGGAAATATTTAAAAATTCTCAAATAGAAATTGACAAACAAAGTTAATATAAATTGAAGAGAATGTTATTATGATGCAATTGCTTGTAAATAATTTTGCGAAATTGAAGATCTTATAAGTGATTGTTACTCCTTGGCAATATGTTCCAGTTTGAAAAATCATTTCATGTTAACTCTATTTGATAAAATCTTTTAAACTTGCATCAGTAAGATCAAGGAGAAATAAAGCAGGAAAAGTAGTAGCACTTTTATTGACAGGAATAAAGGACAATACTGAATGGAACAAATAAATTTGAAATAATCAGATTTTTAAAATAAAAAACAATTTCAAAAACTAACTGATAACATAACAAAACCATGGAACACTTTTTTTCGTTCCTTTGTTAACTATTTTTTGAAGAATGAACTATGTTATTTACGGTTAATTACAGTAGGACAGCAAAGAATTAAAGTGAAATATGTGACTAAAAATATTTACTAAAAGATAAAAATTCACCAAACTACTTTTCCTCCTATTCTATCCAAGTCTGGAACATTTCAGTTTTGGGATCTGATATAAACAAAAAAAGAATCTGAATCTGAAATTGATTCTGCGACAGCTTCTGAATCTTCTACTTCCGTTAATCATTTTCGCGATCTCTTGCACCAGCTATCACTTACTTTTTCAACTGAAATCAAACAAATACGGTTATAATTTAAGACCGCTAGGAAATATAATACTGCCTGTACTCTTAATGACCATTATCAACATAAAGGAATACGAAGCATTACGATTTTTTTTTACTAATATCAAAACTCGTCATAATTTTTTCCTGAAATGTCACTTTCCTCTATAACTACTGTATATATGGATTCACTGACATATTGAACGAATTATCCGAATTGATTAATTTACAGGCAGAAATATATAAGCATTTTTGATCATGGAATGTTCAAGCAAGCTGATCGATAATTAAAAAAAAGTGAATCTGCTATAAAATTTCTATCTCACTAGATAACACATATGGCTTGGATGTTTTTATAGGTTTAGCTGTTTCTACAGTTTTCTTGTACCTAATTTCAATTATAATTTAGCTCTCAATTACTGCAACTTTATGAGCTTAAGTTAATATAACTGCTAGTAAAAGTGTTTGAGAAGTCTCTATAAAAGTACAAATTTCTGAGCTTTCTTTATAAAATCAAGTCAGCTAACTCGTGTATACTATCCTCTTCATTTAAATTACTTCGATTTCCAAAAGTCCGAAATCTGCTAGGGTAGAATTCTAACGAACTTGGCATCGAAGTTAGATGCTCATTTCTACTAGCTCATTAGGCTTCAAGGTAAAAGATTTGTTGGCAACCGAAAAGATGTAAAAAGGTGAGCAACTGATAGTGCGATTCCATCAGCTGTTTTCTGTTTAATGAATCTAACTGAATGTCAACTCACATTTAAAAAAAAAAATAAGTAAATAAATCATCTGATGGTAAGATGAAAAGCTTGTCATCATCACAGCGAGATAATGACAGATCTTATATCGTACAGAAATCTTTAATTATTTCATTTCGCAGACGGATATTTTCCTACTTATGAAATATTTCATCAAAAAGAATAAAAAAGAAAGAAAGAGAAATGAGTTTCATTTAAAATAATATTTTTTCTTGATGACGAAAGAGAAGGTAACATTTGAATAAATAAAATTTCGAAGTATATATTAAAATTGGAAAGCGAAATATTAAAAATCACGAAGGTATTAAAATAATTTTCGAGTTAATATTAATTATTCAAGATGAACAAAAATTTACTCAAATGACAAATTTTTAAATTAAAAAGTTTTGTGAAGTTGTATAGACGCAGTTAGTTTTTTTTTTAGGTTTGTTAAAGCAATTTAACAAGAAATTCCATTTTTTCGTTTCACGGGCAGTTGTACAGCTGCAGTGGCCATAGTTTATGGGGAGAAAAAATTTTTGGAAGTTCTGCAATATTTGAATGGTTTAATTTCACATTGCGATGGCGTAAGGTTTGTGGCAAACGGAACTTTAGCCGAAATTTAATACCAAAATTATTTCCATCTTACCAACGATAATTATCATGTCATTTTGAGACTGTGCTACTGTTACTGCGGAAATTTTTACTCAATTATTCAACGAAACAAAATTCGACTTTTTCGGTCGGCTTTCGACCTTTATAGACATTGGCACTTGGCCGAAAACAGTTATATTCTGAATGATGAAAAATTTTTAATAGAAATAAATGTTTTTTGTTGTTTATGAAATGGGAGAGAGCTTATCGTTGAGAAACTTAGAAAGAGCTTAATGGCTATCATACCTTATAAAGCAAAAGTATAAGTTTTTTTGATAGCCCATATAAATGCAATGAATGCTCCACTTTAATGGTAACAAGCAAATTGTCAAAATTATTATCATAACAATAAAATGATTTCGTTCTGTGAAGATAATCGAAAATGCAAGAATTTATAAATAGAAAACGAAGAGAAATCCAAAAATAAAATCTTCCACAGCAAAATAAAAAAAAAAATCGAAAAAGAAATAATAATAAAATTTGAATGGAATGGTCTAGAGAGGTATGGGAATAAATTGCACAATCACTGCATGACGATTTGGCGATAAAAGAAACATTTTCTGAATGCAAAAAATTTCTTATTTCAAACATGAAGCGGTCTAGCAATAAATAATTAAGATTATTCAAAAAACTGTTTCTCTTGTGCTGAATTTCCTCGTAAAATAATTTTCTCAAATGGAATTTTACAGCTAACTTTTAGTTATCTCTACCGTCAGGTCAGATTTATCTTGCTCCTCTTCCCTAGCAGTTTTTTCCTCTCTTTTTTTTTTTGAAAAAATAATTAGCGATAAATGAATATTAGCTCTTTCCAGAAATCATGAACTGAAGTCATTTTTATGACTAGAAATTTGTTTGAAGAAAAGTAAAGGTTTTGTGAATCATTTTGAAATTAAAAAAAAACAATCGATTTTACCTCAAAACGACTAGCTCCACTAGTCTTCCTTTCCACAGTCTGCATGGGACCTGACGGCAAAGCTTCATTGGCTGACTTTTCGACTTCCACCCTATCAGGTATGATGCTTGTCGTTGTTATCACTGATGATGCTGATGCTGCTGTATCATCTGCATCTAATTTAAGCTTCGATACCTTTAAGAAAGAACTTATAGCTCCTCATCGAAAATGTGATTGGGGAAAGTTGTAAAGCCTTTGTAAGGTGTAAGAAATCTTCCAGGTGATGTTGATATGAAGTTTAAATTAATATGAATTGAGCTGCAGAAATTTGAATTAAGGATGATTTCTCATAAGATAATCCATTACACCGAGGCTAACGATTCGGAAATGGTTAACTAAGGATAAACGTTTACCGAAGTTTACTGTTAATTTCCCTCAAATAATTCTTTACAAATGTCGAATTGAAAATACTAAATCCATCTCCCACTGGACTATTTGAAGTTTTGTGAGATATAAACAATAAAACTTTTTCAATAAACTCAAAAATAAAAATAAAAAATTTCAGAAAAGTGAAAATTTCAATTTCTATAGCTACCTGAAAGCGATTCACTGATATATTTCGACGCACGCTAGCCTTTTGCTCACCGCTTAAGTTGGCTACGGTTGGACCGTCACTGTCACTCACCGACATCTGTAATGAAAAACTGAAAAAAAAATTGGCATGAATAAAATTTAGAGGAAAAGCAAATGTCGAATTAAGGACCAGACCTTAGAAAACATAAGAATTAAGTAAAATACACAGCAAATGGAACTAAATGATAGGCTGGGAGATGACCGGTACTTTTCGGATGTGTCACTTGGAATTCGATCTTACCAGATTTGACTAACCCTAAGGTAGATTCAAGATAACAGGAGAAATGTCCAGAGTTTCACCTAGATCATCACTTAGTTTATATGGTACAGTTTAAGCAAAATATCACTGATTCATCTGTCACGCATTAACGTTGAATGCTTCGTCTGTCTTTCTGGAAGAAGTGACAAAACGCAGCAGTGCTTCGTGACAGTCTCACCAATGGTAAGAAGTATCCAGCTGGAGTATCATAATTAATTAGACAAGGTAGCGGGAATTCTCATATATCTATCAAGGTCAACAGTAAATATTTCAAGTTGCCAGACAAGCAAATATTTTTGCCCTTTCAAAATCAAATTTTTTTTATCAAAAATAAAGCTAATATAAATATTTTTGCATATATATATATATATATATATATATATATATATATATATATATATATATATATATATGTATATACAGTCCCATATATTATCTTTAAAGTCACTTATACTAAAATCAAATAGTGCGAAAATTGTGGAATGAAAAAATGAAACTATTTCATTCTTCTGTTGAAATTGTTGAAATAGACCAAATTGTAGGATTGATTCTATTTATGAATATAATGGAAACATTTCAGCACTGTGTGGAAAAAGAAACAGATGAAGTTTTGTTGCGAGCAGCATTTTAAAGGACAAGGAAAAGTCTAATAGAGCAAAAGAGCCTAGTAGGAAGACATGATATGTTTTTGCCTGATAACAATAGCAACTCTTTGAAAGCAGTCTTTCAACATTCTCATTTTTTTTTTTTCGTAAAATTTATTCTTTCAGTATTTTCTTTTTGTTAAAAATTTATCGAATACTTTAAATGTAAATGTACTTATAGCTCATGGTGAAATAAATTTGATATGGAAAATGGTACAAAGAGGAAAAAGTGTGAAGGAAGGACGGGGTAAGAAGGTGAAAAAGCAAAGAAATGAATACGGATAACAAGACCATATTTTCCGGGAGTAATCTGCTTCTATATTTGCTTGCAAAACTATTTTTCCCTGTGATACATACGACCGGAAATGATTTATGCCCAGAATTGGTCTCTAAAAATTTCGCCACATTTTTTTTTCATTTTTTTTCTCTGGGAACCAAATATTTTCGCCAATACTTTTAACTCCATGTGACTCAAATAAAAGGGAAATAGTTTGATTTCAAAATTGCACTGAAATTTAACTACAAAAATTAAAAGTTTATAATTTTTTGCAAAAATATTTCACATAAAAATAAAGTAAATCTAGGCTTGAAATTTTAGCCTTACGCTTGTCAAAAATCAAATTTATCCGGAAAAGAAACGACCCAAAATTGCTAAGCTAAATTTCAGGTGAAAAAAAAAAGAAGCTTATTCGTATATTTAGGCTGAAAAAAATCAATGAATATGAACAGGGTTGAAATTTCCTAATTTAATTGTCTTTGGAGATTTACGTCCACTACCTCCCATTACTCCTTGCAGGTCATCAGATGGTAGCACAAAAAACTACTAACTTCTTTAGGACTATCTGTCTAAAATGGATTCTGTAAAATCCTCAAGTATACTTCATGAAAAACTTTGCTTCTGTATAGCAAACATCCGTAATTATTCATTTGCTTGCTGTAGTGGCTAATGAGAATATAACATAACTGTTTAAAACATGAAAAAAAAAGAAATCCAATAAATAGTTGGCTATATTTTCGGGAAAAAAACAGCTGCAGGAATAATTTCTTTCTTCCTACTAATTAATAGTAAATTATGAATGGATACGTTTAGCGTTAAGCGATATCGTTTTCAGCTGAAATTTTCAATCTGTTATAATGCACGATTAAAGGATAAAACGTACGTAAGGATAACGGATTGTTAACAATAGGTAAAAAAGATTTAACACTTCAGAGATGAACAGTTTCCGCATTCATGTAAACTGAAAAGTGAAAGTGTAAAAATTTTATTTGATTTGAAGTTTTTAAAATTTCTACCTTATAATTCATTTCATAGTTTGGTTACAAATAAAATTTTTTTAATCAAAAAAAAAACCTTTTTATTCTTCAGGTAATGAATATCTGGCTTTAGCTCATGCAATGAAATGCTGATGAGAAACGCCAAGAGAAAATGAAAGATGTTGCTTGGCAATATCTCTCGTCGACAGCGGTAGTGAAGTGAAAATGAGTCCAGACTGAAAAATAGCTGAAGTTGACTGTTTAGAGCTACCTGTCCCTCGTTACTATTGTCACAGAAAGCATTCAGTCGAAAAATGCATCATGCAAAGGTAGCTAAGGAGAAAATAGAATGGAATGTTGAGGCAAGACTGAGACCTCAAACTTGCATGGAAGAGAAGTGGGAAAAATTCCTGCTGCACTGGTGTCGTTGTTCTAGACCTAGAGCTTATTGCTTTTAAGGAGTGTTCCGACTGTTCCTTGTTATTAGCAATCTATTAATGAATGACCCATTCAGCAATGAGTAATTCGTAAATTGCAGGCTGGCAATGCAAACACTGATAAGCTCTAATATTAATCAATCAAGACTAGTGCATAGTCTAGTCAAGGTCGAGCTGTGTTAGACGAAAGATTAACCAAGAATATGTCTTGCACTGAAATTGTTTTAGATCGGCATTTCACTTCTATTTCAAACGCGTAACACTTGGAAGGATTATATGTTGGACGACTGAAGAAATGGAAAACATATGAATTGGGTTAGTGTATCATTGATTTTCAGCACGAGTAAATTTAGCAGTTGAATCGAAATTCAAGTAAAATGAACTACAAATAGATAGCAGACATGATGCACTAAAAGATTTCATATTAAAAAGTGAAAGTTGAAAACAGTGGACACAGAAAGTCTTATGCAATCACAAAATTGGAACAATTAGAGAATAAATACAACTTTGGATTCGACTGAATTATGCTCAATATCTGAGCTTAAATTAGATATACAAACTATCTGAGCAACAAATAGTAAATTATACTGTGTTCAAGAAAATTACAACACTATAAGAATTGTTACAGACTTGGACCACGGTTAATGTTCTGTTCCTTGAATTTCGTAGAACTATAAAGCCAAATTGAAACGGTACTTACAAAATAAGTGATTATCAGTGAGGTACTATAAGCATCGAAGAATTATGATAACTTATGATAATAAAGTAAAAATACAATTAGGGCAGAAAAAATAAGTACCATGAAACTCATTAGTCAAAGGAAATATAGTATCAATATGGTACAAATGATGTTTCTTGGCAAAATATTAAATCAAACAATTAATTACAATGAGCGAATGAGCATCATGGGTATTATGTGCTGAGGAAAACTTGTTCTTTTATAATTTCAAAGAATAATTGGGAAACTGATCAGAAAGAGCAAACTTTAAGTGAATAATCTGTTTTGAAATTTATATTGATAAATAAAAGTAAAAGACTGCACATTTTAGAAGTTGTTTCTGATGAATATCATGAACTTCTAGTCCTTTTTCAATTTGTTTTTGATTAATTAAAAACGAAACAAGTCGAATAATTTTTTACTACAATTCCAGATGAATTTTCAACATTCAAATATTTTCGAACAATGATATGGCACCTTAAAAAACAAAGAAAAAAAAGTACTATAAACAACATGAGTTACAATCAGCTGTGATAAATATACTTTTCTATACTTCTAGATTTGCTTGAAGCTTCAAAAAACATTATTTCTCATTTTGCTTCACCTTGTCTAATTACAAATATATATATATATATATAAGGATGGGATATATATTATATATATCTTATATATATATATATATAAGGATATATATATATAAGGATGACATCACTTTTTTGATGGCATTTTGGAAGGAAAAAATAATTCCAAATTCAGTTAAATATAAAGTATAAATAGAAAAACTACAAAAAATAGGAAGGAAAGAAGAGCTGAACATTAATAATACTAACACTAATAATATAAAATAATAATAATAATGTAATAGAAGTGCAAATAAAGGCAGGAAAGGGCAGTGTATTTGAAAGCTATAATAATGTAAAATGCTGTCCAAAAACAAAATTTCCAGTTTTGAAGGTGGAAAAAAATACCGTAAAGTTTAAGATACAGAGAAAATGATGGCGTTTGGCCTGGTGGCCAATGCCTCTGTATCGCGAAGCAGTCTGAAATGTGAAGTCATTGCATAAACATTTTAGAGATGATCTGAATATGGAATGAGACTGCAGGAAATGCAACAAAACTGTGGAAGCGAACTGCTTCAAAGGTTATCTATTTGATGAAAAATTTTCTAACCACCAACTAGGCTGATTAACTTATCTATCAGTGAAATTAATGCAGTGTTAACTTGTTTTTCTGCAAGTAGTTTATATAAAAATAATTCTGAATATCTCTACTTACAGATTTCATTATCACTATGAAATTTTACATTAGATAGTTGCAGTTGGAAAAAAAGTTAAGAAAAGAATGAGTCAAATCCTTGTACTGTTTATCTAACAGCATTAAAAAGGCACAAAGATGCATTTGAAATCTTCATCACTGCCAGTAAAACTTATCATTTAAAATGCGGCACACAGAAGCAAGTATATTGTATGTATTAGTTATCAAAAATTGACTGATTAGCGCTAATCTTGATCAGTTGGAATGAGTAAAATATAATATCTTAACATAAATTTTAAAACAAGACAAAAAAGCTACAAAAAATTAAAAAATATCTATGAAAGACGAGACTAAATCGTCGTATTATCGCTGTTTGCACAGCTATCAATGTCGATCATTTCGAACACATCTTCTTTTTTAACGAAATATCAACAGATAGCATTAGCAGATCCACCTATCATATATTTATATTCCTATTAATTCTTATTGCCATTTTCAACTTATTGATTGACTAATTAGACATTCAAAAGAATTTTTTAGGAGTTGGATAAAATTATAAGTTAAGCATTTGCGAATATTTTGTAGTGACAGTTTTGATACTGATAAAAACTAACAGCTACATCATGTCACAAAACAGTATTAGCCAATTTTATCACCAACATAAACTTTGAGATAAATGATAATGAAGTGATAGATTTGAATCATTCCGTCTCCATTTTAATTTCCAGTAAAGGAAACGAACTGTTCTAAGCTTTTAAATTCTATTCTTATAGACTGAAAAAAAAAATGCGTAATAACTTCATATTTTTCAGTGGCAATATATGTAACTGGCCGTTTCAGGAGGAAATTGCGCTTATTATGCCGAAAATGTGAATCACAGAAAATAAACATCATCACGCAAGCAGAGAGGAAGAAATAATATTTAAGTTCTATTAAATGAAGCACAAAATAATCAATTAATCAGTAGTGATAACAAGTTTAAAAATCGGAAATTATTCCTCAGAAAACTTCTTTCTGATAATCAAAAACGATGTGAAGAGTTAATGTTCTGTGCAGAGTTGTTTCCTCTCTGCTTCTCTTCATAATGTTTGACTTTCTCCACGAATTAAAACAAATTTCATGAACTGATAATAAAATTAAAAGTGCTATACCTTTCTACCTTTCTACTCTCTCCGCCCTATTCTTATTGTAGGAGTTTAAGCTTTAATTAAAACTCTTTGAAAACCGATAAAACAGGATAATATATATCTTAAGCTAATGTATCTTCTTTCACCTTTAAATTACAGTTCGAATGTCAACAATGTTACCCAGATTTCTTCATTCGTTTCATTCTTGCACACGGAATCGAATTCATTTCAGTTATTTTCAAACCGGGAAACTAAATACATTGTAAACAACTTAGTTTGATGATAAAATGATCGTGGATAAGGTTTTATTCAGCAGAAAAAATTACAATTTTCGGAATTTTCCGCAAACAATAATTCCATTAGTTTTTTTTTTTTATTCAAAATGAGTGATTGCTTTAAAGTGAAAAGTGAAAATGAATAACAGAAAATATTTGAGGGATTAATTGAATGACACTCAAAAATAACTTCAGTGCAACTATTACTAATTGAAAATCATTTGGAACCGAAGTTTTTTGAAGTGCTTTTTCAGAATAAGTCAAAACTTAACCGATTTCACTTTTGTTAATTAACACTTGCGTATTTAGAGATGTCTTAAAACTGCTGGATTTTACTTTTAATAATAAAAGAAAATAAAATCACTAGGAAATAGATACTCAGGAAGATTATAATTGATTCAGAACAAGAGTTCTAGAACTGTATAATGGAATATTTCGAAATTTGAAAATCTGATTATTAGCATTTTTAGTCTGTGTTTTTTACGAAAATGAAAGGGAGGGGTTTTGGAGTTCTCAGAATGAAATTATTCATAACAGAATTAATCCTAAATTTTGAGTGAGGTGGAGCAGCAGAGTAAGAAGTAAATATTTAAGATGGGACAGTGAACTGCTCATATTAATGAATTGAATTTGATGTCGATTTTCTGATTTTCATCAGAGTTTAATAGCCATCAAACTGGAATGATCAGAAAAGTGATATTTGTAGTTGAGATGGAGAGGATCATAAGTTATCGGATAAGTTTAACAGTTGTTAATTTTCCTTTTTTTGCGTTTTATCACAGAGCGATTTCGAGATATCTTTTCTGCTAAACGACACTGATACATAGCGGTTGGAGTAACTGTTGCCTGCTGAAGTAATAAGAAAAGATAACAAGTGATAATGAAAGTAGAAGAGATAATAAGAGTACTGCATCGTAGGAAGGAAAAGATCGCAGAATTATGAAAGTGATGGAAAATAATATTGTTTTGCTACTTTCAGGAAATTCTGTTGTTTACAGATGGGCCAAAGTATAGTAAAGTGAAATTTGTGCAACTTATTTACTAATTAACACTTATATATTAATTGAGAAAGTTTGATAAATAAAATGACAACGATGCAACGGGCCAGTGCCACACATGTTCATACTACCAGCCTCTCTTACTATTTATTTTGATTCGCTCTATAATTTTTCTCTTCAAAAAAATGCAATTCTATTCGACGCATTAATTCGTTTTACTTTTCCTCACTAAAGATATTAATGAAGCAAAAATTATAATAGAATGTAAATGGGAAAGAGAATAATCGTAAACTAAATATTGCTGGAATGATGGATGATCTTTTCAACTAAATTCTGAAATTAAGAGGAAGAAGAATTTAGCTGTCAGGATATAATGTAAGCTTAAATAATACAAAAAGTAAACAGAATCAAAAGGAGAGACAATTATTTTATCGATTTTGACATGATTTCTGAGTAATTACTTTCTCACATTTCAGACTTCACTTTGAAGAAAACTGAAACTTAAGTATCCACACGAATGCAGTCACTTCAAGTTGGTGAAATTTGGCCTATCATCTTCGGAAAATTGTTAAATAATTATACTGCCTGATGAGCTACTTTTAAAGTAAATTCAACTTTTTTTTTTCTCAGTTGTTTGAAATTTTCGAAAATATATCCCTATCGTAACTATTACACAGCTGTAACACTAGATTTTTATTTATGAAATCAAGGGAAAATTGTATTTTCGGCTGAAAACTGTTTAACTAAAATTAAAATGATAAAAACAAATTTAACCGGTGATGAAAGAAGCAAAATTTGAGATTAAGGTTCGGTATAAGTTTAAGAAATGAAAGAGCAGCAAAAAGTTCCCTCAGTCAGCTAAATAAATACAATCGTAGCAGACAGTAAAAGTAAAATGAAATTAAAAATTAGATAAATCAAAAAATACATAATAGAAGAACTAAAAACAAATCGTGAATGAGAAAGGAAAACTAAAGTGATCAGTTCTATTTCTAATTCCCCTACAATCCACATTCTTAAATCAGCCACTTATAAATGCAAATATGTACGGGAAATTCACTTGTCAATTAGTGTTAAGATATTGGACAATGTAAAATGACACAAATATAATAGTATAACTGAAAATGAGACGAAAATTTATCCTAAAAAATGATCTAACATACGGCAATGATAAGCATGAAGATAAGAATTGTTAGAATTTTTTTCTTTTCAAAAAGAGAAAACAGAAACCGGATCGGTGAAATGTCAATTTTTAGAAATTAATGCAGAAAGAGACTCCCAGCAATTCTCGATCTTGAAATTTTGCCCAATTTTTATTTGTTAAAGAAAATTATTATTAGATATTGGTTGTAAAATCACGCTTAAAATAAAACCACGAAAAAGGGGTAATTAAGATTTTGGTTCAGCTGTTCATGTGGAAATGTACAGAAACTTCTGAAACTCCTAGAATCAATTTACCGAAATAAAAGACAAGAAATTAGAACCAAAAATCTCACGCACTGCTTGTGAAGTAGTTGCCACGATATTTGTCTATCGCATTAAGTAAAAATGAAGAAGGATCAGGGCTCATTGCCAGAAATTTTTAAAAAGAAATAGATTTTTTTGAGTCAAAGTTGTGAGACTAAAGGCCCAAAAATGATTAAAACTTCTCACTGAAATGTTTTGAATACATGAAATATTAGAAATATTAATGACCTGGCTAATTTACTCAAAGAGAAGAAATGGGTTCAAGATGATGACATTTGTCCTCTATAAACATCGATCGCATTTTGGTCGTGGAAATACTCGAACTGTGGTACTGCTAGGTAAGAGGACTTTGGACACTTCTGACTACAGATACCGATTACAGTTCAGAATTTCAAAATTATTTAAATCCTACTTTTCTTTGTTTATTATGAACGTTTTATTCGAAATTTACCTTCTCCAACATGATCTTGTTGAACTCCTTTCTTGATCTTGCATTAAAATATTAATTGAGTAATCAAGAATTAAAAATACGTTACTCGAGAATCTTCAAAGGGCAATAATTTGGCAACTGTAGAAAAGCTTTGTTCATTCTTTTATGGTAGTAATAATTTGAAGGAGCATCTCACAACCTTTTTTCGTCTATAATTAAATGGAGATAGATATCCAGGGTAAAAGTTACATTTCCAGTGACCTAGATGTGGTAGAAATGAAAAAAAGAGTAGCATACGTGAAGGCTTACGTAATGCTATGTTTGCAATAACAGTAGCACTTGCAATTGCTACTTTTTGGTAACCTTAAAGATGACACGTTTATATACGTTGTTCATACTTCAAGGCAAAACTTTGGTGCTAAAAGTAGGCAAACAATGACATGTCTCCATTCATGTGTCTTTTGAAATACTTTTCAAAATTCCGTTGTTTCGGAAGGATATCGAATCTCTCCAGTTAGTCACTGAAGCCGTGTGCATCACATCACGTGTACGTGTGTCTGTGAAAAAGGATATGCAATGTTAACCGGAAAGACGAAATTTCTAAGAATCGTCATGTAAGTCAGGAAGATACAGAGTTGTATCGACTAAATGCTTCAGTCTGTCGCTATTATAATTAAAATTTTGAATTCGACAATAATACCAAAAATTCCTATCTGAAGTTTCGTGTATAGTTTGCGTCATAAACATCAGATGTGTTAAATGCCTTAGTAATCACATTTATCATTTGCAAATTTTATTCACATTTTTATAATTGTCAGAAAATAATTGGAAAAGTTTCTCTTTAGTTCAGTTCAACAGGTGCACATTTCAATCATGAGTTAAACATTTTGCAAAAAAAAAAAAATGCAGATCAACTGTAGAGACAGCAAAAACAGTCATACGACACTTTTTTTTTAATTAGCGATTGACATTTTTGCTATTGATTTGTGCCTTGTGATGAAGCTGACACAATGTGATATGACAAACATTTTACTGGGGAATAATATTTTTGGGTAAATTTTTCTTAGATTGTTAAAATTTTTAGCGAAATAATTCCAAATGTGTATTCGGAATGATAGGTAGATAAATGTGGAAGACTATACCTCTCGACAACAGTTCCTGAATAAAATTAACTATACATAAGGTGGTAATAGACCTGGGCGGAATCGTCACTCTAAACCGGATCAAATGTTTTTACTTTTTGGTTTCCAGAAAAATAACTGAAACTGCAAGATGGTCAACTGTTTTTAGGAAATAAACCTGAACAATCTATTGAAATGCACTGATTAATTCCAACAATAATATTACAATGTCAAGCATTTTGGATATTTCGTAACAAAGATATTTTCTTTAAGTTAAACGAATATGCGAGAGGCACATTTTAATGGGATCTTCCCGTTTCAGGCATAGTTGTGCATCTATAAAATAGAGGATTCTTTATTAGAAGAAGTGTAAGAGGAAGAAAGAGGAGGGGAATGAATTTATTTGTTGTCAAAAAATGAAAGTAATTTTTCATTTAAATGTTTATAAACCATTGGCAGAACGCTGTTTACAAACAAAATGAATGCACGACAAGAAGAGTGAGGGAAGAAGAAGAACCTTCAAACTTCACCTTCGCTTTTTGTCTCAACGAAAGGAAATATGCAAGGTGTTGCTCCATTCTCAATTCATCTACTAATTAATTAGCTACTACTCCATGAAGTATGGTCGCAATACTCTACACATAACTGAAATGAGCTTTTCAGAACTGCTATACTATTCAAGCGATCCAGTGCTTTTTTTGCCATGTTCGGTCAACATTTATCAAAGAGAAGAACCTCTTGCAGCCGCCTAACAAATATTCATCACCTTGCTCTAATTATAGGAATATTAGTTCAGATTCCGGTGGAAAAAAACAAAAGAGAAACAAATCGTAATCCTAATCACAGAACGCAATTCCCGATTTACAGTGATCTAATGGAACGAGAACAAATTCGGTTTAGACAGATGAGCTTCAAATGTATGACTAACCATTCGCAGTGTAGATTCATGACGATTGCCTCTGTCTTGACCTTTGAACTTCTAGTGAGAGAGCGATGAAAACGACTCCACTTGCTGATACTGCTAGAAAAACACTTTATACAGTGATTGAATAATTAGTCTCGAAATAGATATGAAATTCTACTCTTTCTCGGCTCATACATCAGACTATCACAGATTAGACGACAGAGAGAGAATGAAGTAACTAATCTAAGTTATATGAGTGATAACAATCAAAAGAGGTGGAAAAGAAGGACATGTGAAGGAAAGGGAGAGAGAGAGGGAGGGAAGCAAAGAGAGAGGGAAGAGCTAAGTGACGAAATACTTTGTTCAAAACTATAAAAAAATTGATGAACGTTTTAACGATCTTCGAAAAAGAGGGAGAGAATTTCCTCTAGTGAAGAGGAAAGGAGATGAGGCTAAGTCTAAGTGAAGGAAGGACGAAAATGAGTCTTGCTAGTAATTTCTAGACAGCTGCCAGAAGGATCTCTTCCTCTAGACACCTTCCCCCGCTCCCCCGATCTCCGCTCTCTCCCATACTCCGTTAGCCTCTTTCTGGGCTCATTTTCCTTCCTTCTCATCCTGCCGCTTCTCTCAGCATTCAATGTTCCGAATCTGATGAGGGACCGAAGGATCAATCTATGAGGCATAACAGGCTTGTGCTAATCCAACATAAGACTCTGCAGCCTAGCCTAGCCCGGCCTAATTTAGATAGTTGTCTCGCTAACTTGCCATTGTGTCTATTTTATATTTCCATCTATATATAGGTCAATTGTTCCTCGAAACATTCTTTTGCAGTACGCTAGTTCCATCAGATTGAAAGTCAAGTTACTGATTGCGGCTATGCAAAATCTTCGTGACCCTTTCTGTATATTTCGAGATGGAATGATAAGGGCAGCAGTTGTTCGGAAGGCTTTTATCAGTTGATTCTTCCAATACTGATTTCAATCAAATGCTTTAAACTCCAGCAAGTATCATTTTGCTAGAATGTCTGATTTAATATTCGCTGAAAATTGCGGACACAAACCGCGGGAGCACAAGTTTCACTGCAAAACGGCTGAATGCTAATAAATGGCAATATCGATTAATTCCTTATTCCTTCTCGGAAACTCTTGACTTTTTCTGTGCTTAAATTAATGCTAGAATCCCACAATTATACCTTTCAATAAAATAATTAACTCTGAAAATACCTCAGCTATTAATTGCAAAGCATTGCTAAAAGATAAGCTATTTGATAACGGCTAAAAATACGAACGAAATATTTACTTACTCTAACACAAATTTGACCCGAACGCTTACTGAAAGGGCCAGGAACCATGGTGGAATTTCGCTGCTATTACACGTCTGTAGAAAATCCTCAGCTGCTAGATATTTAGTGAGGCAGCATTGCTGAGCTGAATCTTTGGCCAGGTTTGTCGTCAGTCTCATTTATGGCTATTTAAAACTAAACTTCTTGCTATTTCTCTCGCTTAATTTTTCCTAGAAGTCAAGCAGTATTTCTTTCATAGGATTGAAACGCACAAATTTATGCTGGTATATATATATATATATATATATATATATGGGTTAGTAGCAATTTTTTACTGATATAATTGCAAAATCAGTGATAGAATTTTTTGTTGCGCTTTTGAAAAACAAAGAAGAAATGCGCGAAAATTTCATGGAATTTAAAATTCTAAAGTTCCATTGCTATAGGTCTGGAAAATACTGGGCAACTATTTTTTACAAAATGGAGCAAATAAGTTGGAGGATTAAAGCCATAACAGAAACAGAAACACTGATAAAACTTTTTTCAACATATGAAGTGTGTCAACAGATGACACGAAGTGAACTGAAACAGCAAACTTTGCGATGTAAATTTCATTGATTCACAGACAGCAAAGCAAGCATTAAATGATTCGAAAAATGATAATAAAGTGAAAAGAAAATGCATGATAAGATAAGACATTGATAAGCATGCAGTTGTGGTAATGATGGCAAAACTAAAGGAGGAAAGGAGTGGTAAAAACAGAGCAAGGGATAATGATGCTTTGATAAATTACAGAAATATATGCATATTTATAAGTGAAGCATGGAATGTTAAGAGTAATAAGCGTAATTAGCAATTATGAAAGGAAAAATTGCAACAAGTGATTACCAATAACCATGCAAATAAACAATTAAATAACATCAAAAAATTTCAGATATTTGAGAAACAGCGAATTTTGTTTATTTTTCAAAAAAAAATGCGAAGTTTTCTAAATTTTTATCAAAATAAGTGATTCAGCTAAGGAAAACTCATTTCTTCACTATTCATATTCAAGACAGTGCAATTTCATCACAGTGCTTACTTATATCTAACAAAATTCTTAAGCGATTTTTATCGTCTAAAAATCTTGAAATCGATGTGGATGGTTAAGGGCGACATTTTATTTTAATGAATGAGTATGCTGTTCTACACTTTTTCATATTTTATATCAATTTGGATGATAAATAATATATGATGCATGTATCTCCTTTTAATTCAACTACAACTTTTTAATTCGATTTTTTCTTTTATTGCTCCCGGAGAAAACGAACACTTCATTAGATGTACTTCTTAATCTTCTTTTCAATAAATTTTTAAAATATTAGTAATATCCTTATTATTCATTGAAAACTCTCAAATCAAAATTAAAAAAGGTTTAAAATTCTTATTACAGCGCTCTTTTTATAGTAAGAATGTATTTTTTTCTTCGCTTTTCAAATTCGTTAATTAATATTTCTTCAATTTTTCCGATTTTGCAACATTTTCTTTAATCAAATTTGTTTACTTTTTTATATTTCATGCTGTTTTTCTAAGAAATCTTCAATTTTTTCAACACAATTTTTTATTCTCACAATTCTAGCTCATAATTCATGTAAGAAATGTTATATAAGTGGAATATTGTTGCTAAAACTTCAATATTCCCTAAAAAAAAATAAATAAATAAATAACGAAAAAACAAAAAAGTCATTTTTCTTACTTAAACCGATGAGTGAGGAAATAGATTCACCTTCGACTAAAAATTTACCATTTTATCGAATTGGATGAAGTTGTACTTTTCAATATTAATAATTTTCAATAGATTTCTTGAATTCTCAAATACTTATTTTAACCGTCCTTATTTTCCATATCCAGCTTCTCCGACAACTACTAATTACAAATTTTAATGAAATTCTAAAATTTGCTATTAAATGTAAGGATCAGCATTCTGTGTCATTTATTTGATGATAAAAATAGTTCGTCAAGAAATCTGAAGCATATCACTTAAATATAAATGAGAGCTAATTACAATCCAATTTCCAATTAATGCTATGAGTCTTATGCCTTCTTATCCACGAATACAAAATATCAAGTTCAACGCAGGAGTAAATAGCTATTCAACAAAATACATTTTCATTTTGTTACATCTGCAAAAACAAAACATAGAAAGATATGTCGAATTCAAAGATTAAACAACAATGAAGAAGGAGCTGATCTAATCTGATAATGATTTTATATCTCAGTGATATGAAACTGATAACTGGGAATTAAGCACATAGAAAGATCTCAACAAGTTTGCTTTAAAATATTTCATTGATAACAAATTAAGTTTATAATTTTTTGTTATAGCTCGCTTTCAATTATTTTATTTTCTTTTCAAAATCATTTTAAATGCTAATTTCAAGTAGTAATTTATTAAACTGGCCTCAAAATTAAATTAAAGATGTTAATTTTTCACTGTTGGATGTAAGGAAAGGTGACATCTTTTTTAACATGAAGTTAATTCCTACTTGCCTAATCATTTAACTGGAAAGTCTTTTATTTTCGATAGATCTTTGTACTCACTTTCTGGAATTTTAGATATCTTTTATATTTCATTTATGACCTTAGATTTTTTTTTTCTACGATTACAAGGTAAGTGCTAGAACACCTTAAAGAAGTTGACAGAGTGAAAGTCGATCTAGATAGAGGAAATAATACCAGCTAATAATGCACTAGGTTTCCTTAGCAAATAAAGTTTTTTTTGACATCTGCATCACTTTCCTAAATATCTCCTAAATGCTTATTTCCACGAATAATACCAAAAAACTATCGGATATCGGCCTGGGAAGTTATTGTTATAGATACAAGATGTTACTTTTGAATTTATATGAAGTGCTTTGGCTTTCTCCAGACTACAAAAGGTTATCATCTATGAAAATTCCGAAATTCAATCGACCAATTTATGCTTCTAAGTCCGAGATAACATGCCATAGCTAAGTATTTTTTTCGCTAGACTTAAAAACCTAAATAAACCCATTTTATCTTTATTTTAGATGTGGGTTTTCTGATCTGCTTGCTTCATTACGAACAAGAAAACTACCATTTGCTGCAAAAATCATTTAAAAAGGAAATAAGAAGTATAATAATATGCTAGCTAGAGTGATGCACTTCTCCCAATCCAATCACTCACAATTTTTCTTTTCAAAAAAATTAAAACTCAATTATAGAAACCTTAGAATTTTATTTCAAAAACACTTCTGAAACAAAAAAGCAAATTTTTTTGAAAGGAAATTTAAAAAAAAAAATAATAAGACAATGAAATTTTAAAAGATTACTGATGTCGGAAATATCATTAATGAAATATTAAATGTTTTAGAGTGAATCCCGAAATAGGATTTAGTGTTAGCAAGGAAGTATTTGGCGCTTGAAAATTTAACGAATAAGGATTCGTTTGTAAAAGAATTTTTCAATAAATAAGCCCAGATTCTATTTCTAAAGGTAGCGCCTATTATTCTGAAATATCCTCACCTGAACAGATTTACCGCTTACGAGAAGAAACTTTTTTGAAATATTTCCTAGTATTTTTACAACTTATTTTTTCTTTCCCCTTCTTTATAACGATCGGTTCTTTCGACACTGTATTATTAAATTTCCTCTAGTAATTTAATAATAATTCGAGGAAATATGGGAAATAATATTCGGAATTAGAATTCAAAATTTACTTTCTAGATTCCTAAAAATTACTGATCAATTTTTTATAGTCAACTGTCTTGATATTTTTAGGACATTTTTTCAACGCATCAATCAAACAACATCTTTTATGAAAGATAAAAATTCTAAAAATTCGAAATTTGATTTCAAGTAGAAAAGAAGAAATTGAACGTCGGATTAAACTCCAGAACAAGATTGTACTAATGGACAGATATCAGTATTATTTAGAAAGTAACTATGTCGAAGTAGCTCTGTATTTATTTTTGGTAATAATTCAGCAAATCTCATAGAGCAATTTTCAATTTTCCGTATCAGTCCTTAAAATATCCCATTAGTTAAATACACATTCACTTCTCATTTTCGTGAGATCCAACTTTTCATTAGTTAGAGAAAGAACCAGTTTAGCCTATCTGATTCATTCTAGAGTTAAATCTCGATTGTATTTTCTACATGCACCATTTAAAGACTAAAAAATTGATCTTGGATTCTTAGATTTCAACAGAATAACAGGAAACCGACAGAAATCTTTGAAAATATCACAACTTGTTATATTTTCAAATAGATCTTTATGTTGGCCTAGCTTCAGATGAAATAAATTTTTTTTTAAATTTCTCAAAAATCCTGTTACATTCATATAATGTGATGCAGCACGAATCCATATAAATTTATCGGAAAGAAAGGCAAGTTTTTTTTAAGATCTTCGAGAGCTTGGTAACAAAACCTAAAACAAAAAATTGACAACACAAATGAGAATCTCTATGAGGGATTTTATGAAAAGTGAATTAGAACCTAATATACAAATCTAAATGAGAACTTCGTAAAACAACCAGTGTGAAGATCATGAATTAGAGAACAAAAAATGAAAATAAAAAATAAAAGAAATAACAAACATGAAAATAATAAGTAATTTTTTCACAACCGAAAAGATGATAAACTTTATCCGAAAACGTACGAGATCCAATCCTGATATGAAATTTGATGACTACAAACAAACAAAAACATATTCGACTTGAAGCTCTTACACTTGTTTTTTTTCCAAACTAAATAAAGACTTAATCAAAAGTCTACCTTGACTACGAAAAAGACCTTAGTGGTTATTAGTTCGATGCCTTTGGTACTAAGTCAAGCAAACACCAGTCACTGCACCTTATTTTTTTTTATAATTATAATTTTTATCCATAAAATTTGCAAAAGTCTTAACTTTTATATCACATATCAAACAATTATATTGTTTTCTAGACTGTTTAATACCAA
This sequence comes from Setaria digitata, assembly GCA_003640385.1. NCBI lineage: Eukaryota > Metazoa > Nematoda > Chromadorea > Rhabditida > Setariidae > Setaria > Setaria digitata. Next base: position 158,170 of record RCAB01000038.1, on the reverse strand, counting down.
GACAAAAAAAAACATTCGGAAAAAAATTCAAAAAGGAAGAACTTAATTAGCTAGTCCGTTCTTGAGATGTGATGCAAAATTTTAATTTTTTGAACCGATGAAATACGGTAAAACTTACCTCTACGTATATCACACAATTCTTCCTACCAAAATTCATAAAATAGTGAATGATGGTATAATTTCAAATACAAGCTTTCTTTTGAGAAATCAAAATTGCTCAAAGGGATCAAGGATAAGTTACAGTTACACTTATTAATAATCTTACTAGGCTAATTTCTCAGTTAACTGGTCCATTCAGTTCTTTTAAAACACCATGAAAAATAAGTCATCCGTTATGACGAAACATTAAAATTTTTCTACCAAGAATATCACTTTTTTAAATGAAGCTGAAAAAACGAATACTGTTCTTGATTACCTTTTCCATTAGCTCCGTTTCCGCTCAATTATCGCAGCGGTTAGAAAAATAACCGGAAATTTAACACAGATATTTCAAAAGATGGATAAACAATTCTAAAAAATAACTACAAATGTTTAAATGCAAATAAAAAATTTGGCAAAACCGATATCAAAAGGTATTAATATTCCGACATATACCACAACCAAGTGGGAACTCCTCGCCAGTTGGTGGGTGCTTCACTCTTAAAGGACAGTCGGTTCCATCAAGTTGTACTCCTTTCGGTCCAACTGGACATTTGGGCAAAAGGTTTTTCGGTAAGCACATCAATCGTTGGAAATCATCGTGGCAAGCTGCACAGAAGTGTGTGGTGCCGAAGCTGTAGTAAAAATAAAATTAGCTATTTAGACAGAGCACAACAAATTTTTTAAAAAGATTATCGACTGGTAATGTAAGCATCGGGAACAAGAGGGAAGGCTTTTTATTAATCTGTCCGATCGACCGATTCATTTGTAATTTTAGGGAGCTAAGGAAAGAAGTAGGTGGAATATAGCCCTCACATCATTATGCAAAAAGGCAATCACCAGGATAGTTCAGTGAAAGTATTCAGGGAAGTTTTACTGATATTATATAAAATTTTCCAGAAAATATGAAATTATGTTAACAACAGCAAGTGAAGTCACCTCAATTACTCAAAGTATTCATATAGAATATTTTAAAGGTAATCCTGATCGGTCCTATGAAGAAAAGCAGTGGTGTCATCATGATACAGTGGGAAAATTTTTCGTCGCGAAGGATTTAAAAAGAGATAAGAAAAAATAGCACTTTTCTGAGAACAACCTTAATGACGACCTTAATGATTTATTCAGTTATAAAGCTTCTCTCTCTTTGTCAGAAACCCTGTATAAAGTTGTTTTTATTGAATCTTCTTAGCATTTCTGGTTGGTTATGTTGTAGTGAGAACGAATTCCGAGTTTCCTTTAATTTAACTCTTGTCCATGTAAGTCACGGATATTGAAAAGTGAGGTGAAAGCTAAGACAAAAAATACTCTCCAAGCTTAACTACTTAAGTAATGTTTGCAAAGTCTCCATTTCACGGATTTTTACAGCTTGACATAATATTTTGTTAATTTCGAATCTGATCTGGACAATTTTGAAAACAACTACTTGTATTAATTTACCAGAAATAAACAGCAACTGAACAGCAAAAACGGCATTTAAATTCCAGAAAGTCTACTCCATGACGACCACATATTTGAGCCCCCACAACATCCGAACAAGCACCACAGATCAATTCTTCCGGATCATACTGTGAATTATCCAACTCCTCAAATGGCCGACTTTTTAGATTTTAAATTTGTTTTGAAAGAAGAATGTTAAGAAACAAAAACGGATGAAATTCTGCAATAAACTGAGTTAACTGAGATAGAAAAGGATGGAAAAAAAAAGTTTGTGAATTTTTGTTGTAGCTCTTGCATGCTAGAGTTACAAACTTCACTGTCAAAAAATTCTAATTCCACCAAGGTCTTATCAAGACCAGTTAAAATGGAAGTAACTCCAAGAGTTTTGAACTGACTTTGAATATGCAAATTTCATAGCAAAACCAACTTGCTGACAACGACTTTCACCACCAAAATAAGCCTTCCCACATTTAAAACACGGTACATACATGTATCGCTCCATTGCATATTCATCAGGATTATTGTAATATTCACTAGAAAAAAAAAAGAAGTATGATCTGTTCAATAAAACATCAGGTTAGCCCTCAAAAAGTGCGTATTATTTAACTTTCACAAGTCAAGCATCTATAATCGTAAAAATTTAAGAAATATTGCTCGATACTTTAAACATGTCAAAAAATTCTTTGTATTAATTTAAAGCAATTTAAAACCTACAGTTTAACCTGAAAATTCATCAAATTACATGGTTCTTTGCAAGTAGGGAAAAATTGATAAGTATTGTTACTGTTTTACTGAGTACTTGATATTTACGGATAAAACTTATTGGTTCTCATTTTTATGTGTCAATTCTCTATAAGAAAAAAGAACTACCTGCTTTCAGAAGTAATTGCAGGACACTGCAAAAGGCTATCGTATTCAAGCCTTAAACGTGCCTTATTCAATACTTCGTCATAGAGACGTTTCAGTGGAGCTAACAAATCTGCCACTGAAGGATGATCAATCTGGAATTTGAAACATAGCAATTTATTAAACAATAAGTGCTAGCAATTATTTCATAACTACTAACTTATCTTGTTATCATCCAACGCACTGCTAAACTATCAATCGAATCTCACCTTGCCCTGAGAATCCCAAAAAGCCTGATCGTTATGTACTTATCTATAAAAAGCATAGCTGAGATGTCTTGCCATATTATTAGTTGATTTAATATAACAAGTATATCATATTCAGACTAGGCTATAACTAGCTTACTGATTGTCAATTAAAGCTTTCTGTGTTTAGCAAAAGCTGAGAAGTTAGAACTAACCTGCTTCTTGCACAATGGACATTGCATAAACCGGAAAACAATCCGTGGTCCATTCCAACGTTTCTCGAGTACAGTTCGCACACAGTGATAGTGAAAAACATGCCCGCAAGCAAGCTGAATACAAGGTGCACCACCCAGTCGATCCGTAAAACATATCACACATAAATCATCAGCATCCTGTTTTATATCTAAAAGTTCTCTCAGTGAAAGAAGAGATGAAGATGGGAATAATAAAAATATTATATATAATTTCTGAAGCCGAATTTTCAGATTTAATATAGTATAAGCTAAAAATATAAACAGTTGCTTTCGAATAAATTTGCTTCAAATGTGACCTATTTATACTTTTCTGTTGTATCAGTGTATCAAGATTGTTAATAAGAAAAGCACAGCATACCTGGCTTCCTGCAATGCATGCACGGCAAGCAAGCATCTTCATCACGTATACCACCACAGATGTGACCACATGGCAACTGTCGTTGACAAGCAAATGTAGCAAGATGACGACATTCTTCATGATCACACAAACCATCGATCAACTGAAGAAATCAGCAACATTTCTCTGCTGATAATATTAAACTTTCTATTTCACTTGACTACTAAAATGTGAACAGCCAGGTTGGTAAGAGTTATTTGCAGATTATCGACAGAAACCTAACAAGTTCTCTGATCATTTCAACTATTGAATTATAGTTATAGGAGCAGAAGTTAAAACTTGGATAAGAGCGAAACAGTTTAGAAAACTCCACAACTTCAAGTAGTTCAGTTAGATAACCATTTCAGCTGCAGATACTACAGATGAAAAATAGTATTCGAAAAAGAAACTTGATCTGGACGTAATGGAGCAGTACAGAAGCGACAACCACAGCCGGTACCCGCTTCAGTAAAGACTGGCACGCCTGAAGTGAAATATAGTTGTTTATTACGAATTACTTAGCAAAACTTGGGAATGCCGAAATGGAGAAACTTAAAGTACTTATCTAGCATGATCGAGAACAGTAGATTTTTAAACTTTGAAAGCAGAAACAAACAGAACTGATTACTTCGCAATCCAAGTAATCACCTGAACGGCCACATATAAGGCAACTTCAATTGATATCACTAAACTATTATCGAATTTATCTGACAGTACCATAAACAACATATGAAAAAAGTATACCAGAAGTCCGATTATAAGATACTGATGACACATCTTCTCGAATAATGCTTTGATTAAATTCCACCATTCCGTTTAGTGTGGTTGGATTAAAAAGTATCTACAAATTTACAAAACCATAATAAAATAATTATGCTGTTCCAAGTCCAAAATGAAGGAAAAACTGATGGATTGCTGGAAGAAGTGCGAGCTAAATCTAAGCAATGACGATAACGATAAATGAATTAATTACACGGGCATCTGTTTTCCCAGTATTCGAAAAATAAAAATATAAAGGATTTCATTAAAAATTTGAATAAAAAGCATCTAAAGGAAAGAGAAAGATTCATCACTGAAATACCCCTAAGTCGGGGGGAAATTAGGATAAAAAATGAAAACATGTAAAGCAGAAGCGTTTTTTTTTTCTTGTTTTTTCAAAGAATTGAAATGCAATGTAGCAGTTCAGCTTTAAAAGAGAGTATTGAGAGTTTGTAGTGCCAAAGTAAGTGTAAAAATTGTTGACTGGAAGTAAACAGAAAAATGCGACATAGAAGATAATAATTTCATTAAACTAAAAGAAATTTAATAATTTCTTTTTGTCAAAAAAAAATTTTACGAAAAAAGGTTCACAGTGATTCATCAATAATGCTGGCAGTGAAAATCAAAGGAATAAGACTCAATCTGTTAGGAAATAGACGAGAAAATGAATATCAATAAGAAAAAAGAATACCAAAAGACATGGCAAACGTAATCGAGTAGAACCCTCATGAACTTCAATCTGAGGCGAATCATTTGCTACACAAAGATACTGTACAGCATGTGAACTGAAAACCTAACATGAACTTTGCACTCAAAATTGAAAGAAAAAAAGGAAGAACGAAATCGCTCTAAAGCTAATAAATTCAATTAAACTTATTGCTTTTAGTGAAAAGATTTCTTGAAATGATTTACCGGTTTTTTTTGTTTAAATGAAGCACAGAGAAGCATTCTCGACATAGTGAGCATTGACAAGTTTCACAGTATACGGTAGCTAAAGTGTGTCCATCATCGTGATTGTCACATAACATTCCCGACGACAAATTTTCCTTTTTATTCTTTAAGAAAAAAAAATCTTTTTTTTAATAATGAGATGAAATGATAAACTAAAGGAAGCATGAAAAGGAAAAAGTTATAGTTAATGGTGCTTAAAGAAAAAATTTATCGAAATATTCTACAAGAGTGTCTGATAGATAAGTCAGATAAACGTGCTGCATTGAAAGTCAGAGAATACCAGTTCTGATAGATACATTAAATGATCAGAAGATTCTAACTCAACGAATTCAACGAACACTCTATTAATGCGATATATGTGTGTGTGTGTTACTGCTTACTCTTTATTTTTTATTTTGTGTTACTTTTCCATTCTCATTTTTTGGAAAAAAGAAAAAAAAAAACAAGAAATTATTTGCCCTGTTATTTTGCCATCCTTATAAAATAAATTCCTACTGCATAGAAGGAAAACTAACCTGTAAACTTTGCCATGTCGGTGACAGCTCTAACCATTGACTATCTTTCAGTAGAGAAAGTGCAGCTACAGCAAGCCAGAATTTTCTGCTTTTTAATAAATTTGACCAGGAATTATTGGTACTTGTCAGTTCGGAAATATCCGAAGTATTTGGCAATACTGCTGTAACTTCATCCGTTGGTATTCCTTCCGAGTGGTCTTTATACGGAGGAATGATATTAAAGAGGGTCAAGTTCATGATTTCATTTGCAATTTCCGTACGGACGGGTACTGTCCAATATCCATTCAGTAAACCTTCACTACAAAAAATAAAAAACTCACTTCTATAATATTTGGGTTTGAATATAAAAAATATGATAAAAAGCTTGATATGGCTGAAATAAATAGCACAATGGTACTGGACAGAATGTTCGTTAAGCACAAGCCACATTCTACTGCATTTTGGATTAATACTGCTAACAGAAACACCAATGTTATGAAAAGTTTTAAATGCAACTGTAACAAAGTACCCAAAAAATTCAAATACTCAACACCTGATATGTTTGGAATTTGAATGGAATCCATTAGGCTCTCTAAAACATTTCTGACTTCTAACAGAGTATTAAACACTTCAAAAAAAACCTTCATAACTACCTCAGGTCTTTCAACAACTGCTTTGTGAGTTGTGCAATATCATTGGCGACTGGACGATCAATTTGCCAGCACAATGGTGCATCTGTCGTATGAGTCTGTAAAATTTTTGGAGAACTTTCTCGAAAATGTAATTAAGCTTGCGAAAATTTCAGCATTTATATCACATTAAGCAATAACCACAAACAGATTTTAATTATTACTGATGCTGAATTTAAATAAAATCAAGTTTTTTCATCATGCCATTCATTAAAATCTAGTTTTCCGTCCAGCAACAAATATTTTTTTGGCTCAGTCATGAAATGAAAAAAAAGGTTAAAAACAAAATACGCTAATAACCAACAAATAGTGTATCCTGTTGATAACATTTAAAAAGAATAAAAGGAAGGACTGCAGATAAAAGCAACCGATAGCAAAGATTTGTAAAAGCCACTACGAAATAAACTGAAACTAACGGCTAGAGAAGCTGGGGTCAGTGATCGCGTCATCTTATCACGTATTTGTAATGTTATCACTTTTGCTATCAGTATTAGTAAATTTCGCGCAAAATTAGAACAATCAACTGCAGATGGTGTAAATAATTTGGAAAGACGTTCAACTGTTTCCAATATTTGATACTGTACCACCTGAATATAAATAGAAAAAGTAGAAAGAGATCTAAAGGTGAATTCTGGAAATTAAAATTTGAAGAAATCTAGAGATGAATTTCAGGATATAAAATTTAAAGCTTTATAAATGGTATGAAGGAATGTGTTGAATTCTTCAACACCGATGATAAGTAAATATGTCAATGATGGTGAAGACAGGGAAATGATGCTAGTAGATAGAAATTCATACGTATGCGCCGAAAGTTAAGGATTAAGATAACCTGAGGAGCAAATAGCAAGAGTTCGGAAAGAATAATGAGAATGTTATTTTTGGCACCAAATATTTCTAGACCTTGACGCGAAGCACAAATTTTAACCAGCATTTCCATTAAACCACAAACATACGAGTAATTGCGCTTTGTTTTTTCACGCAATGATGCCACTTCCCTGAAACTCTCAAAAGATACATAAAAATGAAGTTACTGAATCAGAACTATTTACTGGTGTGAGCAAGGTTATAGAATTAAAAAACTGAAATTTCCGGAAATATCTGAAATGCCACCCATTGCCATTAAAATATACAAAGACAGCATTTGACTTTCTAGCTCCTTTTGGAAAATGGATGAAGGAACAAACCTATTCTGTGAGAAAAATGGGGAGCTTACTTATTAGATGGAGTTTTACTGATTTCGAAAGCTTGAAATATTTTAGAAATATTAAGAATAACCCAAGGACAATAAAAACCTCTCAAAAGCATTGATCATATGAGAACAAACAAATGTCTGGAGTGGCTGTAACTGTATACGGCTGAATAATAAATCAAGCACTTGCTGCCGTAAGGTACCATTCTCTTCTTGAGAAAATTCATCACTAAATGCCTGGAAAAAAATGGATTGATTCAAACTATTCTAATCGAATGGCTAAACCCACCTGAGGCCAAGGGTGAAATAACTTTCTCAATTCCGATTATGAGACTGAGTAGATAATACCAAATGTTTCCATCAGTTAGGCAAAACAGTTCACTAGTTTAAAGAAAAAATGAAGATATTACCATTTGCTCATATTCTTTCATCAGTTTTTATTCCATGTCACATAAAAATTCAAAAAGTTTTATGAAAAAAATCTATCGAATTGTGATTAACCTGAGCAGCAATAGCTTGAAAAACAGCAAAAGCATCATCTTGGTTAGCACTAAATAACAGCTGGTGAGATGGTGAAGGTTTTAGTAAGCTTCGATCAGCAAACAACTGCGCATCAAAAACATTCGGTGCTGTATTAATACCAAAAACTCGGAGCTAAAGCTCAAAAATATTTTTAGAAATTCGAAAAACTTGTGCAAATTTTTTTGACTACAATTGAAATCTGTGTTAGATGAACAATGAACGAAATTTTGCTATATTCTTTGATACATTAAAGAACGAAAGAAAACAATTTCAACCGATCAATTATAATTGATATATATCTGAAAATTGATTGAATTTTATTGCTACCTGACGTATACGTAGAGAGGGATCGTTACCACGAAATATTACTTGCACTGAATTCAATCCAGCAATACAGCATTTGAACCAACCAATAAACTGCTAAAAATTTAATTTAATTCAATTATTTATGTAGACAAGAAGTTAACTAATCACAATATAATTTGAAGTAATTATGCAGACAGTTTTTTTTATAACCCAAGTAATAAGCACAATTGCCCTTCGAAAAATTTAATTACGCTACAACTGTGAAAATGTATACGTACGAATAGAAAATGAATGCATACATAATCAAGACATTCCGAATGGATCTTTCGACGTCTTCCGTCACTTTCCGTAGTAACAACAGTGATTGAAGAAGTACGATAACCTTCATCACGAATATTATCAACATACACGGTCAAGAGTGTCGCCGTATAGCTTCGAATATCACAATGTACTGTCACGTAACGAGGACGACTTTTATCCTGAAACTGAAAGCATTAGGAATTTGATTGTGCAAAGTAACTGTCTATTTTTGAATAATCTTAGCACTCTTACAAATTAAAATGAAAAGAGCAGCAGCCGAATTTCCGATATTTTAATTATTTCAGAAAACATTTTTTGAACTGCTATGTTCTAAAAAACAACAATTAACTATAGAAAAAATTCTGAGATTTCACTTCAATTTAACCTCTTCACCGGTCTCCCAGAACGTTTCGCTGTTTCCATCAGTTAAACAACCGATCATTCCCTGACGACTTGATGCTTCATAATGCAAAATACCAGTAATATCTTCCATTTGCTTTACATCTGCCTGTGCTGAAAAAAAAAAAAGTTCACAAAAGAATTTTCCTAGGATAGCTAATGATCGCTAATCTATAGTAAAGTTTATAATCTTAATTTATTTCAATAGTTTAGTACAACATTTCAAAGGTCGAAAACCATTGAAAATTAAGTTTAAACTTTTTTTTTTTAAATTCCGAAAAAAAAATGAAGATTTTGTCCGACTCTTTTTGGACAACGATGCTCGATCTTCACGAGATGATCGACGGTCCGCCCTTCGTTCGCTGTCATCCAGATTCCACGAATGACCTGAGGACGAATCTGCCAAAACATTGCCGACACTTGCCAATACGTCGCATATGAGAGAAAGCAAATCCTATAGTTCCCAGTAATTATGCAGGAATATAAACCTAGTGAAATTTATAAGTGCGTAAAGACAGATTGCCATATGAAGGAGCAGGAATAAGCACGACTGATTTAAAGATGAAAAATGAAATGAATCATTAAACTGGAGTATTCGCTTAAACTAGACAAACTTCTCTATGTTCGGGAACTTCGAAGTCTTAAAAAAAAATGTTTGATTAAATTTCTGAAGTCAAATAAACACCTGTTCATGAACTGTCAACTGAAAAGTCCAAACTCGGAAGCATAAACAGCGTAGATTCGTGTCAACACCATTTGACTGCACGATAACTGCAATGGTGTGCAAAAACGAATGTAGCTGTTGGACCATTTTATTGGCAATTGGACCAGCCAAATAGCAAACACGCCAAGGATGTGGTAAAAGACGCAAGTTTGTTGCTAAACGCAAGTTACGTTTACGCCATCGACACAAAGGTACGTACGAGTTCATTGCCGTCAAATACTGCCAAAGAATATCCGCAACACTGAAAAACTAATACACATCAATATAGTCTTTTAAAAACAGTTCCTATACTAAACGAACGATAAATGTAATCCAACAAGTCCTTCACTAAACATACCATGGAGAAAAATTCCACACTAAAATTTCATTCATCATTGAAGGAATCGATGTGTCCCAGGGAGTGGGCAAAATTACTGTCTAAATTGCATAGTTTTTTTATTTTTCATTCTTAATTGATTTACGCATTTTTACGAAAGTGAGAAACAGTACAATTTCTCATTTCTAATGACCTCAAAGAAAAACTGCAACGAATTGCAACTCTTTACCAAAAGAAATTCACCTAGATTCAGTTGAAACCAATTTTAGAAGCCAATTCCAGACACGGAACGAATGCGCGAAAAATGTAGCACGAGCTATCGCAGTTGCCATTGCTTCTCGTATACGAGCTAAATTATGCCGCTCCATAACAAAAGCAAGTACTGGTCGACGAAGCGATACGTTTAGATTTGCTTAAATACATACTTTTTAAAGGCAAAAATTTCAATTTGAAATAGTCAGTAAAGTGTGAAAGCGATATTTACTAGTTTTTCTCTCCTAGCTATCGCTTTCTTCTCTTTCTTACGCAACAGCAACGATTTCAGTGTAATTAATATTGATATAAGGATGCCAAATTTTCTACAATGCTTACAACACTTCTCCAAAATATCTGAAGGAATCTCTGCATGACCTCTAACTAGTTATCTTAAATGAGAATGAGATGCAGTACAGAAACATGTAGTTCCTTTTAGTTAGAACTACGGAACTTAAAATCATAGTTAACAAAATCCAAAAGTTTATAATGTGGTATCAATCATAATTTCAACATAATACCTGAGCAGTTGCCTGAAGCATTGTTTTGTTCAATGGTTAGCAGAAGTGATTTCAATGCTACAGACGGACTACGAACAATCTGCAACGGAAAAATTCTGAAATTAAACTGGATTTTAATGTTACCTGAAGGATGCTTAAAATATTAGTATAGAAAAGATGAACTAAACCACGAAATAAACAAAAAACTAAACTGATCTTTAAATATCACACAAGTCACAGTATCATGACATAAAAGAAATTACTTCAGCCGATTGCCTTCTTTCATAACCTTCCAACATTTTCCGACGTATAGAATTAGCCAGGTCACTCCGATTAGGAGAATTTGTTAGCGGCGATGAACCGAGCTGAAATTAATGTGGAATGACTATATTTCTTGGAATATTCTTCAGAAATTGAGCCTTCGTTACTTATTTTCGTCGATATCAAAATTTTCCTCATATCTTCAGAGAAGGGAGCCCTTTTCCTAGGCGCTAGTCCACTTAATTTCACCTTTTATCTCAGATCTCTCATATATTTTTCTCCTTTAATTGAGATAATGAATTTTATCAATAACACTCTAAGTAAAACTAACACGTCTTTTCGAATACAGTGGGTTGTAGTTTGAGAGGCCCAGATGAGTTCCAGGACCAACATGTTTCGGTCCTGGATCACTGGCATAAGGCATCTTTCGTAGAAGCCAACAATTTTCATGTTCATTCGATGAAAGCTGTAAGCTGTCCTTTATTAGTTTGAATTACGTTCCACTGAGATGAAATTCCTTCTTGAGAAAATTTTTTCCTTTCTCACTGGATTTCGAAACAAAATCAACTCATCATTTGAATATTTCATTGAAGTAGATAATTTTCCTGGCACAATAATTTGAAAAATCTTTTTCAAGTTTACATCGCATGCAAGTAATTCCCTTGTTTTTTGTCTAAAACTTTGCTTTAGGCATCTTCTGACATTTCTGAATTGGAGAAAGGTGAATACCATAACATAAATCAAGAAATAATTCCTGAAGACATTTAATCTTGGATTTAGCTTCTATATTGAACATCTCGATTCAATCCGGATTATTCAGAATAATTTTGAATTTTCGTTCTAGACTAAATCAAATTATTTTGCGACTTTTACTACTCAGATTAGACAGCATGACGAAGACCATGTTCAAAATTTCTTAAAATTATCAAAACTACAAACCGGTTGCGACGACACTCCAACATCCGTCTGTAGACATGCAGAAGTTACTGTTGGTGTCGTGATAGCTGTTTGTGGGAACAGATTGATCGTCCATCCTGACGTTGCTGTTGACGTGTCCTTACTGTCACCTTCTAAACAGGCATTCAACTCCATCAGAAACATCGCATTCTGTTTCATTACTATTTCTGGCGACATTTCTGCAGCAGCTGAAGAAGTGCAAAATTCACGCCATCGACGGGTTCGCTCCTAGAACGCATTTTTAGCTGACTTTCGAAATTGGCGAAAATTTCAATTAATTTAATAGTTCAAAACATTTTTTGAACGGAAATGTATCATAAAAAGTTTTAAGTACCAGTACTTTGCTGTAAATAAAGAATCAAAGAATTTTAATTTTACCTCAATTAAAGTGACACGTGGTGTGATACTAAACATTAAGTTTTTTTTTTAAGACAAAAAATATAGTTGAAAGTTACAGATCACCTGTTGATATCCGGACGAAGTCTGTAGTAAATATTTCGATCGACACGCACCACACATCAAATACCTAAAATATAACCTGCTAAACACAAGAGGTCTAAATGATCCATAAATAGGCAAGCAGATAAATAAAAAAACAGATTTACCAAACAGCACTTGGTCGTCCACCATCGCCACAATTTCCTGACCAGCCACTTGTATATTTACCAGAACTGTTGTATCCTTGACCGCCGGAATATTTCCCACATCCCGGATGTGCCATGCGCATATGACTGGTCACTGGTGTTGTATGCCATTCTTCACATAATTCACAAAGATCTCTTCGTTGTTGAGCTGATGTTGACCCCTTGACAATAATCATTTATCTTTTTTCTTTTTATAACATGGAGACTTTCTAAATTTTTGAAAAAGTTATTTCTTCCCTCCTGCGTTACGCCAATTTGGTCCAGTTTGTCGTACTGATTATTGGTTACATAGCAGTGAAAAAATAAAATTTAAAAATTTAAGAAGAAAACTGACATAGCAAAACAAGGAGGAGAATGCCGAAAGAGAAAAAGGAAAAAGAGAAAACCTGCTGTGTTGCACTAATATTGCTTCTAATTGGTTTCACACTAAACTGTCGCACAGTCAATGGGTATTGAAGTATCGAATGTTGTTCAATACTGGTCTGGACTGCCATATTAATTTCTTGCCAAATACTTATAAGTGAATGCAGAGGTGTAGCCATGACTAATTCCATTCCACTTTGACCGTAAGTTATCTAAAACGAAAATAAATCGAAAATGAAAAGTTAAAGGGCGGGGGAGAGAGTCTGGAGAATTTCTAAAAAGCTAAACCCATTCTACTGAAAACAACCAAAAATGTCCTTTGCTCACTCATCCTCATCCACAAAATCTAGTCTACCATAAGCTCACATTTATATTTAAATTTGCTCCTCAAAAAAAAAAACCATGACTTTTTCACGAGCAAGAACTTACGGAATGTAATTCCGGATGAAACTTAAGGTAAGTGCTACAAACCATTGCATCTTTCACCAACCGCTCATGCCACAGGAATGCTGCAAACACTGTTCGACAACAGTCAACGATTGAAGGCTTCAGAGCTTGTATCGGTTGTTCGTTTCTAAATTACATCGGAAATTCGTCGAAAGTTCATTTAAATCACAAAACTATTCCGTAAATAACTTCTTCTTCGAGAGTCTTCAAAATTTTGAAACTTTTTCGTAAAAATTTACTTTTTCGAAGTAAAGCAGTTAAATGATATTTGACAGCTGAACAAACCTTGACCGCGGATAAATTTGAGCTACTGGTTTTTGTCCCGTTGGTGAGCCTTCATCATTGCTATACCGTTGCGCAGCAGCACTTGTTCTTTGTAAATATCGATTTCCAGTCAAGTTCTATTAATTTTTTCTTCATTTAGTCAGAAATTTTTAAATTTACCCATAATTTTTCTTCTCAGATTTTTTTTTTTCAAAATTCACTCGTAATTTTACAAGTTTGAAGTTCAGCTGAAGCCAATTTATAACATGGCGAAGCGTCCAAAACCTATACGAAATTCTCCATATTCAGAAAAAATTACACAAAAACCTAAAATGGTTTAAACGAGTTACACAAAACCCGTCGAAATGTTGAATTACTTTTTAAATTTTTTACCTGAACTAAAGCATATCTTTGATCGAAGCCGGATAATCGTATCCATATTCCTTGTTTATTATGAAGCCACCCAGATGACTTTATCTCACCGGTTTCGGTAATATTTATAACATCGTCAGAAACGGCATCTAATGATGGATAATTGTAAAGCGGAACTGGTAACGCTCCAAAAGCCGTATAGGTCTATAAGAAACAAAATTTGAGAAATAAGAAAAAGAATTCATAAATTTATTGATTTATTAAAAGTTTGTATTGTATTTAGTATGGTTTAAAATTCAAATCACTCAATTTTCAAGTTAATCTATATGATTCTGTTGCATCTTCTTATGAAAAAAAAAAGTCGGAATTTATGATCAAATCGAAACTGAGCAAAAAAGCTAAGGAAACTCAATTTAAAAAAAAAAAATAAACTTTGTATTTTTTTCCTTACCGCTTGAATTCCTTTAAGTTCCATTTTACTTGGCCCAATTCATAACATAACTCGCAAAACACTGGTATTTAGTATTTAAAAATAAGCATAAACAAATTTGTCACCGCTGAACTAACAAAAGTAAATTCACCTCTTCAACATCCAGTTGTAACGACTGCTCAAGATATTGCTCATTAAGTGTTCCGCCATTTTGCGGCAGTTGGACAGTGGCACTAAGTAAATTGGAACCAAGAATGAGACTTTCTGGAGAATCTGATTCCAGCAACAAGAAAGAACGGCCTAGATGACTGCTATGTTGTAAGCACCATGCCTAAAAATTGTACACACAACAACAATTATTCCCATTGGTTTTCTTAATTGAAATTTTTAACACCTACAGATCAATGGTTTTTCTCAAAGATCAGATGACTCACATTTGTGAACAAAACAAAATCAAAGATTTTCGCCTGAGCTAAATTCTACGCATGAATATCTCTGATATTTGAAAAAAATTCGCATACACCTGGGCAGGTAACTGTGTATTACAGTACATCGAACACGATTCATCAGTAAGTCGTATCCAGATACCATCAGTGTTTTCTACTTCTTCAATAAATGATATGGTGGCACCACGAGGTATAACACCAATCTGCGATGAATTTAGAGCCGGTGAAGCACGGATTCGTACTCCTTTCGTCATTATTTTTTGATCGCAGTAAGCAAAACGTGTCCTGAAAGTATTTCTAATTTAAAACAATTCTGATAATTTTTTTTCCTTCTTCTTCCCCCTTATTTTCCATGTCTCACGGTACGAGATTTAAAAACCATCCCACATGTTATTTTCTGAATCATCGTCGAAGCAAATTTTCAATTTCTACTCTGACTAGATTAATTAAGATCAAACCTGCTAAAATGTGCTACCCGACGACTCAAACGATTTTGAGTGTCCTTTGGTGACATTGAGCCATCAAATAAACTGCCTTCTCGAACCTATGAAGAAAATTATCAGGACTTGAAAATTACTGCCAAACAGTAAAAGAAAAAACTCTGAATATAATAATACAGAATTTCTTTAGCAAAAAATAGGAAAGGGTACATTTATACGGCCAAAATGCCTGCTTCAAACAACATCTATTGAAGGGTAATATACACTCACTAGAAACCTTGGAATTCATTTTTTTTATTTTTATAATTACCTCAACCAAATAACTTTGAGCTAATTGAAAACCATCCAAACGGCATTCGATCCGGTATGTGCCGCTATGTTTGGGTACCCAGTTAGCCGAAAAACTAAATGAAAAAACTTCAAATTTTGTGTCTCAAAAAAGAGAATAAATTGAGATATGGACTGCATGCACAAATTTTTTACGTAAATTGGTAAAAATGTAATAACTCATAGTAATACCTAAACTGGATTTGGTTAAATACTTACCTCATACTCGAAAACCAACTGATTATTTAAATTAGTAATGGATCATTTAAA
Organism: Setaria digitata; assembly: GCA_003640385.1. Classification (NCBI taxonomy): domain Eukaryota; kingdom Metazoa; phylum Nematoda; class Chromadorea; order Rhabditida; family Setariidae; genus Setaria; species Setaria digitata. The sequence goes on along the minus strand of RCAB01000038.1, from coordinate 142,252 downwards.
TTTAGTAATGAAAACAATAAACCTTCCATCAGCCTCTCGGCTAATATTAAGTTGCTCTTTCATCATCGCATCTTTGTAACATCCAAGACGCAATTCCTCGAAGCAGTAATCCTGATAGGCAGTCATCGTCGTGATTGAAACATATCGCGTTTTGTTCACGTAAACTGGACGATACGGCTCCTTAAAATTCGATTTAATCTTCGAACAAGTTTAACTTGAATATCAATCTTTGTTTAATTGGAATTTAATAAATTAAGCAGAAATTAATCACCTCAATTCCCTTTACTTGACACTTTATAATAGAACATCAGTTCTATTATAAACCCTTTCAATTAGCATTTCCAATATCTTCGAATTAAATTAACCTTGATGGACTGTGGAGGAAGAAGAGTAGAAGTTGATCGATTACGCGCGACAGCTGTACGAAGATTGGAACCACTATCTTCTGATGTCATACCACAACGAACTATGATTTCAACTTTCATGTTCGGACACACTGCAAGACGACCGTACTGATCGCGAGGAATAAGTTTTATCTAAAAAGTTTGTTGCCAGCCTGGGCTGATAATCTAGTATTTAATGTTCTGAAAGAATAAAAACTCAGTGATGATCGATGGACAAAGGTAGACGGCAAGAAATTAAGTAGCATCAGTGTTTTTAGAAGTAGCTTATAGTCTCTGGAGGTTACACCTTATTTCCATCACTATCTTCTGCTAATGACATATGCCATTATTATAGAAAGGAGAATAAAGATTGAGCGGTAAGAGTAAAGGAAGAAAATTTCTGAATAACTTTTTCTTCTATAAAATACCTGAGTGGGAATTCTAAGTCGGGTTTCTTCGTCAGGCATTTGCAACTGACTAGAATGAAGGTCAACAACTGGTTCAATCATTATCCAACGTGCGAGAAAACCGGCCAGAGTATTCGAGGAAGCAGCAATGAATTCTTTTAAAAACTTCAAATCTTAAAAATTTATTTTTGCATGTTTTGAAAAATCTATCCAAAGCTGATTATGCATAGGTCAAGTTTTATAAAATTCATCTCAAAAAAAAGAGATTAAATTGCAAAAAAATGGAGAAGTGTCCACACATTTTAAGAAGTTAGTTTAAAAAGGATCGCTATCGTTAAGGTTATTATTCGACATAAATAGAAAATTCACTTCTTTTAAATTGATATTTTTATCGTCATTTTACCTGAAGTTGGTGAAGGGCTCGGTAAGCTACGCTTCAGAACCTCATTGACCGTTGGAGCATGTGAGAGATTTAATCCCTTCCGAAGCAGTGCACCGTGTTTACGAACAATATCGTCGATTTCATCTTCAACCATCGTTACTGCTGCCACCACTGTCTTGACCGATGGAATCTGAAAAAAATGATTGGTAACTTTTCTATATTCGTCTTCTATCTGAAGCAAACTACAAAACAAGTTGAGCGGTAACGAACCATTCTTGAAGAAGCGGAAAATGTTGTGGAAATAATACGGAAGCTAACAGAGAAGACCAGAAGAGGGATCAGAAATTTCACCTGAACAAGTAATCGACAGGCACTTGCACAAATCCAAGTCAATTCCTCTTCCAGAACCACATCAGAATCTTTTTCCGGATATCGATATCCCGTGACTGTACATCGATAACCGTAAACCTCAAAAAGTCGATTCTAAACATCAACATAAACAAATTTGGGTTCAACCGCACTGTTCAATTTCAGCTTAATTTTGAGAGTTTAACTTATAAGAACTTTACACCAAACATATCTAAATACTTTGATAATTAAAAAATAAAGAAATTTTACGGGAATATGATAATCTACCTCTCCAGCAGACTTGTCTCCTGAATAAGATGCCGATTCCAGTATGAACCACAAATTGCTACCAGGTATCAAAAGCATATGATCGGGCCAATTACGATCACCACAGTACCTAGAAAAACCCAAAACTTATCCAATTTATTTCTATGAAAGTTTAAAAATGATAGGAAACAGTGAACCTTCCGATGGGTACATAGCATTCGGTGTCAACTTTTGCATAAATCCACAATATATCATCTGCTTGACCTGTACAACATTCTTCACTAAACTGTACTGTCATAAATTGGACTTCTTTCTCGAAATCGACAATCTAGTAAGAAAAATAAGCTAATTAAAGACAAATTACAAGCTAACATCCGAAGTCGAAAATTCTACTCTTGAGTTTATTTTGTTCCAATCTTTGATAGGATTTCACGCGCGTTTTATAATATCCAGCGAGTGTTAGATAAACTAACAATGAGCAATTGAAGCAGATATATCCAACATTTCTTACGTCAAATTATTTAATTTTTCCAGTTTCAATAATAAATTTCAAAGCAAATATTTTGGATCATCGAAAAAGCATAATTCAGCATTTCCGCTCTCAGTGGTAACTGCGTGACCATATTCCTGTGGAATCAGAAGTTATCAGAACTATCCAGGTATTAAGTACAGAAGGATAGTCATCTGAGCTTACCATTTGCGCCGTTTACTCAAGTGTCCTGCTTGTAATGATCATGGTGAAGTATAGAACTACACTGTACTAAATTCTTCCTTTACGCTGTGAATTGCTAAAAGCTCAGATTTATTTCACTGTTGGGTAAACAACATGTTACCTGAGAATGTATAGCACAAGGTTGGTATGGATGTGCCGACTCAACAACTGTTTGTAAACTACGTGAATATGTACCATTCTGTTGTGTCGACCTATAAACAGCAATTAATAAAGTAGTAATTGTTCCGGCTAGTGTCATCTAGTTTAGTTCCAAATTATCAAATTTCTAATTACTTGTTCAAATGGCACCTCACTAAAACACGTTCCCGTTCCTCAGCAAGTTTTTCACCATTTGCTGATGAAACCATTGGTAGTAAATCGTCTAACATAGCAACTATATCCAACGCACGTTGCGGATTCGCTTCCAAAAAAATCATTATATAACCTGAAGGAAATTTCCATTAAGCAATCACATTCTTTATCACACATCTTAATCACACTAGTCATTAAAAGCGTGTTCATTTGCAAAGCTTGCATTTTCTCTACACACCACATTCCTACTTGTTGATACAAGTGATTTTTATCGCAGATGAGTGATGACAATAAACCGATAATTATCAAGGAGATGATAAAAGTCACCTGCGATACTTGAACAAAGAGATTGTCCCTGAGACAGAACATTTCCAGCTGCAATTTGATCGGACATTTTGGATGACAGCATTCGGACTAACAATAAGAACCAATTAGCCAGCTGAAAAAAATATGTAGAGTTTACATTTAGTTGGATAATTATCATTTTTCTTTTAGTATTCTGAAAGGAAAACCTGCAACTATGTATTATTGAGTGCTAAAGGCTGCTAGGAATGAAATACAATGACTGAAAGAAAAAATGTATTCATTCATTGGAAAACAGAAATCTTGCAGAGATGCTACTGTGATTTTAGGTCTTATTCATTGTTTTTTGTTCAGTACTGTGCTACTTCCTTGATTCTCTCTTCAGTACCAAGTTTCGAGAATCACTTCGGACTCCAGCTTATTCTAATGAGATCTATAATAACTGCTGATGTTATTGCAAAAAAATGAGGGAAGCATGTTTTCACAGTCGATATATGGATTATGCTGCACTATGATGCTTCAAATTTCAGTAGAAAAATAAAGAGAAGCAAATCTATCTTTTTAAGGAAGAAAACTTTTTAAAAAGGAAACGAAAAAGGATATTAACTTGTTCAGGATCAGCCAACTGTTGAATGATACTATTTTCATCATCTTGTATGGAGTAGAGTACGAATGGTATCTGACCGCGAGATAAAGAAGTTCCATTTAGGCTTAAACTGCACGATTCGAAATGCATCCGACTTCCATTACATAATCGAACAGTGCCAGTACCGCCTCAAAAATTCGTTTTTATAGTTACTTTGTATGATTTTGCATTCTGAAATCTGTTTTTGAACACATCGAAGAAAATTCAATTTTTATATGCTGAAAAAGAAGCCTGTACCTGTATTGTTTATAAAATTGTATATTTCGCCGTCAAAACTTTTCTCATACTTTAGATTGTTCTTAGAAGAAGCCACCTCTTAATGAAATAACGAACTATGTACACAAACTTATGCACTACAAAAGACATTTTGAAAGAGCGCGATGTGACGCTTTTAAGCTAACACAAGTTCGATAGGAATGAAATCACTCACTTTGCATGATTCGCCTAGTAGCAAGTATTGAGTTTCTCAAAGTTCCAGGAAATAAATTCCGAAATTAAATTTTTCACTATTCATAAATAATAACAAGCATTACTAATCCTATATATGCTGAATTTGGAAAAAAAACAAAGAATTCCCAAAATCAAAGAAATTGAAGGAAATGGAAGTGCTAATTTCGCATTCTCACCTTCACCACAAAATGTTTTACCGCCATTAATTTGCAATCTGATCGCATAGATACAGCTAGGCTGAAGCTTGATGGCTTTGGTCAGTCGTAGCAAAGCAATTTCTCGTTGACAAGGCTCGAATTTATTTGTCAGCGTACCAACAACCTTTTCTAGCACGTTCCACTGCTCATGGGCTGCATCACCGCTATTCAACAGTACCCAAAATTTAACGAAATTAATGGTAAATATGACCCAACCAACCACCAGTTATGTACCACCAATTATGAAGTCAAGCAAAACGATACCTAAATATTGGAAATTTTAAATTTACCTCACAAACGAACCCTTGCTCCTGATCATGATGAGCGCAATATACGCCAATCCCATGTAGAGTAATACCGGTTAAATCAACACTAAGCGCAATTGCATCGCTTGCACCACTACTTACGTCCCAACTTGCATGTGCTGCTGTGCGTCGAAACCTGAAACAAAGAGATATTTGTGAACGCATATGCTTTAAGATATAATGTTAGAACTAATCCTCATTCTACTGCTTCATATAAGACTCTTAATGAGCAATAATAAGCGCCATGAGATGATATGTGTTCAGTAAAGGTAGCTAGAAAGTTACGACAGATTTTATGCGGAAAAAACCGGTTGCAATTGCAATTTTATATCGCCGGAAGTGTATTTGAAAAAAATACAAAGAGACAGAAGTGTAAGAAAAAGACCTATTTGGCGTTTGCAAGATAGGTGGACCATCACCAATCGCATCCTTAGGTGCTACCAATTCTCGTGCAATTGTGGTAATTAATGAATGTGCAATAGCTCTAAGTCGTATCCGGCTTTCGTTCTGCTGGAAAAAAACGAACATACAAACTTTACTGGTGGTTTAAATTTGTAAAAATATACTGCATTATATATTTCATCGTAAAAAATCTTTCACTTTAAAATCAAATTTTGTGACTTACTTGAACCAGGCCTGTTGATGAAAAAGCCACTTCGAAAAGAAACCGAAATATATTTTGCAAAGAAATATGACGGTGATGGTTTGCTGATATCTTTTTTTGGCCTAATTCCTCGCTCATTTTGGAAAGTAAAATTGGAAATTGCGTGAAGTTACGTTCAGAACCCAGCAAAGTTGGAAGGACCTGAAATACAGCATTATATTTCGCTTCATTCTGATCTCTCTTTATGAAAAAAAGAAAGCAATAATAATACTAATTAGATATGAAGCAATTATGCTCCTTCACATGTCAACCCATCACTTTTTTTCTTTTGCTATTTAAATCTTCCTCACTTCTAATCAACCCATATTTCTGAGTTTTTGAAAAATAGGATAAATGTTACGAATAGAGATGGAACAGGCAAGAAATGCTTCTTACGTATTCCTGATTGGATAGCGCATTTAATAATGCAACTAAGGACCATTCCCGATTTGGCGTTGATATCAAAAAGGTCAGCCGATCGAGGAAAATTGATGAACTGGGATACAGAACATGAGAACAGTGCACTGCACAACTGATCACTTCTTCCAGTAGTATTGAACAAGCTGTACTCTGAAAAATACGTTTAAAAAGTATTGAAAAGTTTAGAGAAGTGACACTTTTATACACTCGAATAGTTTACAATTATTAGGCAATAAGAAAGGCTTGAAGTTCTAACAGTCAGTGAGAATCACAGGAAAATTCAAATACTGATCCGGCTGTGAATCAGTCACTACTTTCTCTTGTCAAAGTAAGACGCAATATTTTTGGAGCATATTTTTATATTTTAGTTACTCTAGTCTAATATGGCATATCTAACAAACGGAGTAAAGAATAAATAGGAGACAGAAGTAATGGAGCAAAGAATAATTTTAAAAAAACATTTGATAAAAGAAACTAATCAAAAATATTTACATCGCCTGAATGACTGTTCGCAATTTCAAAAATCGAACTAATTATAGATGCGAACCGCACCATTTCTTCAGCAATATTACTAGAGGGCTCCTTTGCATTCATTTGCTTTCCAAATTTTGATGGCAAATAAAGTGAACAAATGTAAAATCTGAAATCGGTAATATCAGCTACGGTTACACACAGCTCAAAAAATTTGTTCATCTACAAGCTTGAAACTATCACGAATTGTTAGAAAAGCTGCGATGCTTTCTCAAACCACTTTCTGGAACTTTCATTCCGTTAGAAAATTTCAACAAAGCATAAGTTTAATTTTGAGTAAACTAACCGTAAAAACCGTAATGATAATATGACAATAATAATATTGCACTCTTGAAACCATATTTTATCTTCGCGAAACGTTTCACCTTCTACTAAAGCCTTCTGAATAGACCAATCAAGCATACGAAATAATGATTCGATTGTGACTGGCGAGACTGCTAACAGATGTTGTGAACTTATAGCACGAGAAATACAATCATAAGAGCTGAAAACTATGACAATAAACATATTTCACCTCTAGGAATGATCATATATATATATATATATATATATATATATATATATATATATATATATATATATGCATTTATTTATTCATTTATTTATTCATTTATTCATTTATTTATTTATTCATTTATTTATTCGTTTACTTATTTATTATTTCCCAAACTAATCATTTCATTGCAACAGCAATGACTAAGTGATAACAATACATGGTTGAACGTATTTCTAAAAGTCTCAGGAAGAGACTTCATATAATCATTTCCCTCAATAACAGAGGAAAATTTTTTTTTACTGAATTATCATTTCCATGACCCTTCAATAGTCAATAAAATGCAGAAATTTTTTATATTTGAAAATCAGATAACGAAAATTATCATTTGCCATCCTTTTGAAATACAAGTACATGAATAAAAGACCTACACATTCATAGCTTTATCCTGTTGATCATAATTAGGTGACTGTCCATCGGATATTTCCAAAATATACAATAATTCTGGGATTTGGCCAACACTGACATCAGTTCCATTATTGGACATACGCGAATTGCGGAAAAAGAACTGCACTCCACCATCACCCGCAATATTTGACTGTCCATTGGAGCCGCAGTCGGAACTTGGGCCACTCAAAAAGTTCAGATATGCTTCTAATCAAGTTAACTTTTTATAGTTTGAAGTATGAAAACTGACGATTGGTAATAATGGTAATATTCGTCGGGACAAACATATGATCAAAAAAGAAGTCATCCGATGAAGGGACCAATAATTACAGTGACGTAAGAACTGTTTAATACCAGCGATTCTTGAGAACTTACTTAATTTGTGCGCAAATAATGTGCCACAAGTTGGATTTAACTAAAACTTGTCGCGGGAACAACAATTGCGCCTTGTCGTGCGGAGCACATTCGTAAAGCATTTCGTCAGATTCAATGAGTGATTCAACATTCTGTTCGTCGTAGTCCGGTGGACAAAGACGATAAAGTTTTAATCTGGAAGGAAAATTTAAAAAAAAAAATGTTAGCAGGTCGTCAGTAAGATACTGCGAAAGCAAGAAAAGGAATCTACCTCGTGGCAAACGCAGAAATTATCCAATTAAATATTTTAGTCTAAGCAACTGATGTGCTATAATAATAGTTCAACTTTTGCTCTCCGGTGAGGAAGGCTTCCAAACGCTTTACTAAAAACCTTCATTTCAAAGTAAGCTTTACTTTGCGATGTATTCGCCACGTCCACCGTATAATCCTACACCGAGAAGCCGGATATCGCGTGAAGTTCGAAACTGAATTGCTTCTACAGAATGTGCTGAATAGCCCCAACCACCTCCATAACCATCAAAACGATTGATACGCTGATAACCACATGATACATTTCGCCCACTTGTGGTACCAGCAATATTCGAAGTTTTCGGATCAGTAATAAGTTGACTGATCTATAATTTCAGAAAAGGAAATTCGACAATATCTATGCGCTATAACTTCTGAACTCATATTTTCCATCTGAACCCTAAAAATTGTATTCGCCGTTTGTTGAAATGACTCAAAAGTTAAGTAATTCGAGTGATAAAACATTACTCTGTTCCCAGCTTTGATAAAGAAGCAGATTTGATAGAGATTTTGATAAAGGTGACATTTTAGTTAGACATGTGAACTTCGCAACACAGAAAAAGCAAACCTTTTGTCCAGATGGTTTTCTGCTTTCCAATATCGTTGCAACATAAGTGATTCCCAGGAGATTCAAGGCAATTTGCTTAACAGGTAGACTTGTTTCGTTTAGTGATGGAATTATAAATTCAGGTGTACGAAGAAATTTAATTTCCTTGATGACCACTTCCAGATCCTCATCTAAGGCTGTCCCTCTTTCGATCGCTTCGGGTTTTTTATTAGTAATTGGAATACAATCAGTGATCGATCTGATGCGCATTTCAGCCGTATTAAATGCCCACAGTAAATTATACTTCGATTCCAAGCACCAGCTATAAATTTTCTCATTATTTGAATTATTTGAGGATGATAAATCTAAATTTGAAAGAGTGACAACTCGAGAAATACATAAACAAAATATTATGAAATAGTCATCAAGTTTCTCCTAAGTACTAAAAGTTTTAATACAACCAAGCAAAAAGTAATAATTTGCAAAACAGAAAAACGTACTTAGTGTATAGACCTTCAGCGCCCATTGAGTATTGGTAAAAGGTATTAAATTTACGCCGTATTGCCATATAATTCTTTCCAACTTGATTTGGAAATATTACTATCGTTTCACTATCCGCGACTATCTGCAAATGTTGAAAATGAAGAAAACTGAATCTAATATCTTGGGAGAAAAAAAACTGAAATCTGAAACATGAAGAATATATACTTCCTTTACACGTAATAATAATGCATGTGTTTTTTTTTTTCTTTTTTTTGTAGTTATAAATTCCACTAGTATTTGTACAGATGAATTTTGGTGCAAAAAAGAAAAAAGAAAAATCATTGTAAATACTAGAAAAACAAAGGATGAGAATCCTTGAATATTTTAGGACAAAAAAGCAATGATGTCAGTTGTAATAAAAATATTAAAATCAATAAGATATTTGATATTCAATATTAAAAATATGTAAAATTTAATAGTTACTTCACTTGTTAGCAACAAATATTCTTTTCACAAAAAAACAAATTAGATTTTTATTATTACTATTATTTTATTATTATTATTACTATTTATTATTATTATTACTATTATTTTATTATTATCATTTGTTATTATTATTATTTATTACTACTATTTATTATGATTATTGTTATTATTATTACTTTACAACAAAAATATATCCTTTTCACATCCCTCTTCATATAAACTCCTATTTACCTGGTAGGAACAATGTAAAAATACTTGAAAGGGCTCAACAGTAAACAAAAAAGCTTCACACGGAGACATACCAATCAACCATTTGTATAACAGTTCCTACTTCCAAAATATTTACTCACAATTCTCCGTCAGTTGAATGTATAACCGGATGTCACTTGATTAATGAAGTTTTGAAATGTTGTTGACATTTAGGACTCAATTCATCTAAGAAAAGCAGTTTAAATTCAAAGGGCTTACTTGACAATCTGAAATGATATCGTTGCTGTATATACGAACTTGACTATGAATTAAAGTAGTATCACCAGAAGCACCAATCCATGTTGCAACAGTACCACTTCCACGACCATATCCTGACACAAATGATGGTATCGCAAACCAATTTTTTCCGTCTCCACCCCTAAATACTTTTAAAATTTTTAGAAACTTCGCAAATCCCAATTACTGTCTCCAAAATTCTAATTAGATTTGACATTATTTCTCTGCTTACCTCGCAAGTTGACCTTGCCTGTGGGCTCCAAACGTAATAACAGATCCATCAGCAGTTCTTAGCACTGTGTGATTTGAGCCAGCAGCAATTTGGACTACTTGCACTTTACTTGGTAGATTTACCTAAAATTGGTTGAAGTCGTCTTTCTACACCTCTCTACTGTTACTTATGTAAATGAAACCTTAAAATATAAAAAGGAAACTTTGCACTAGCAGCTCTATTGCCGGTCCGAAGGGAATGGCTGGATAGATATTTTTTACTTCAAAGGGAAGATGTTTTCGTTACTAATTAAATTATATCCCAGCCATTTACATTTGAATCGTCAAAAATGCAAACTGCTATTTAATACAAATTATCATTGACCGATTCCACATATGATTAAAGACAAAGACTAACCTTATGGGGACCAACACATTTCTTTACATGACCAACACCCAACTGTCCATGACAATTTGAGCCAAAAGTGAAAACCTGCCGATCAGCAGCTAACACAACAGTATGATAGTTGCCACAGCAAATGGATGAGACCTAAATTTGTACAGCTTTGTATTTACAAGTTTAAAACGTGACTGTCTAATTATACTTTAATTGCTTCGTTAATTAAGTAGCGTTCTGTAACTGAATGTTATGAGTTTCAATCTAGTCAACACATCAAGTTCACCTTTAACAGTTGAAATCGCATTCAATTTAAAAAGTGATTAGTAAATTAATAAGACTACTTTGATTTCGGGAGCATCTTTCTGAAGAACTAAACGAGAAGGTGGAAGTGTTGCTCTCGGTGGCACTGCTCGAATAACTCGATCGCAAGTATCCCCCGCAAATTCACCGCATGCACGACATAAGCCGCATCTAGCAAAGAAAAAATTTCAGAGAAATTATATAAATCGATCTAAATAATCGAAAGAAAGAAATTAAGTAATAGTCGAAATAGAAATATTTGATGGGGATCCTTTTACAAACTCTCCACTAGAAAAGAATGATTATGAATATTTGACTACTGTCAGGAAAATACTTCGGTCAACGACAGCAAATGAATTGTACTAAATCTCCAGACACTCAAGTACCCGCCAGCTTCAGGAGAAATCCAACAAAAGTAGAGGACAGAAGAGACTTGAACCTCAGGCAGCATGTTTCACCTTCTCCACATGTACATGGTGTCCCTTTCACATTACGTTCAGTTCTTATCCTTGCGCATCTGAAATTTCAAACAATTTACTAGAAGAACGTTCCTTCGAAGCTTTCATAACTTCCTACAACTCTTAAATTACCGATTTCCACGTGCCGAGCATTTGCCACACTTCAAACAGATGGAAGCAAAATCTTTGACCCAGAGATGTTCGTTTGGAAGGCAGTATGAACTCTGTTCTACTTCTTCCGCCTTTGACTTTTCCGGTAGTTCATTTCCATCTATTCCAGCAACTGCTTCTGAGTGTGTATAAGTACCTGAGGACTGAAAATTTACTACTGTGCTTGCTTTTTGAATTGCTTAGACCATTATTTAATCCACCGCATGCTATCTTTAGGAACCTTGCTTTCTCAGTTACTTCATCTCCAAACTTAACAGCATCATGAAAGCCATCACACTTGCATCCATAAATGTATAATTCATTCTCACAACTCCCCTCAGGAATATCTGTCCTAAACATTCTCTCGTTACTAGCATCCGAAGTGATACTTATGACCATCCTGGTGCTTCAATATTCATTACTTCAGGAAGTACCTCGGTTCTGCCGCACTGATTCAGATTGTTCAGGCCCCATGTATAAAGATGTCCATGACGGGTAATTGCTACAGCATGAGTTTTGCCGAGAGCTATAGATGCCAAATGAATATTTTCCAATCCATATATATGACCGGTTTCCGGATGACATTGCATTGTGTGCCGGCCACATACATATGCTTTCCCATTATCTGTTACGTATGCTATGCATCCGCCTGATACCGCCACTGATATGCAACGTCGTCTTAAAGAAAGTAAGACTTATTATACATAAAAGTTACGGCTCAGAAATTAAGTTAATTTGAAGTTATATCAGCGGACTGCAACTGTTATATTCAGGATTTTTTAAGATTTCTTTTCCGAACTATCATTACGCACAATTCCTCTAAAAAAAAATAAAAATAAAAGTTCCTCAACTAAGGAATGAAATGAATTTTAAAAAAGTAACAATTATATATCGCTTTAGAAATGATTTGTACCTATTTAAATTTTGAAATTTTCTCAGTTTCACAGCCACCGACCCAGCTTCCTGCTTTTGAAAACGTCCAGCAGTTGGACTACCTTTACATGCAGCATCAGGTCCCATACCCGCAATCCACAGATGTCCAGATCCAGAACGCAATACGATTGTCTCTGTATCAAAGCCAACTGCTATTGAAACAATTGATTCCGGTAAAACTAACTTCATCCAGTTACATCCAGCATTCTAAAACATCAAAAATTGCAAAAAAAAAAAAAAAGGAAAGAAAAAATTTTTCCCTCAAAAAAAAAATCTGGCGAGAAGAAAGAAAAACATAAAACTAATTTCAGATGTTTCAGCCCAAAGGATGCGAGAGTATTTACGACGCAACCTATTACACATACCTGTAAACCTAAACGAGTACCATCACCAGCGTAATAAACTTTGCCGTTTCTTGCTAATAGTAGCGCCATATCTCGACCCATTTGTAAATCCGATGCCTGCGCTGAAAATTAAAATTAAATTTCATATCCAACGGATCAATAGATAGCTAAGTTGCAATTACTAATAGAAGAAATAATAAAAAAAAACTTTCTTTCACTCGGAATCTAAGCCTTTATTTCTTTTAGTCATACTAACTTTCTAAACATTTCTAACGTTCAATTTCTTTTACTCAATACTTCTTTTAATGAGCATACACATCAGTTCATTGTAATTAAAACAACCAATTAAAATGGCTAAGGATTGTCCATATGAAATAACCCTGTAAAGATTTCGGGAGAGTTAGCGGTAATTCATGAGGTATCGGATATGTTTCACCGACAGCCATATAATTTAATTCTGCGAGGCGGAATTTTTGATTTTGCCGAAGATCCTGAATTGGGGTGAATGAATCATCCAGTGCTGTAACCTGTAGAAAAACTTAAATTACATTGCTCTGTTCTACTGAATGTTTAAATTTTTAGAAATTATGGTTCTGAAGAAAATAACTAGATTCTAAGATTAACTTCTACAACTTACCGCTAAACTCCACTGCTCATCTACATTGGCTTGATAGAATGCTGTGCCATCGGTGAAAATGGTACCTGAATTTCTGTTGATGTAAGAAAAAGAAATCATCCAGAAGGTAGCTTTACGTGCTATCTTGAAAACCCATTTCAGATCTCACCAAATCAACACTAGCTTCTTACCTGATGTGACACTTGTATGTAGCATAATTTCTCCGATCTCGCGAAGAGTATCGATGTCAATAACCCACATACGAGAAGAGAGACGTCTTCGAAGGTATAAAGCACCACTGCAAACTGCTAACCAAGAACCCTTACTGAAATTTAAAGATTTTTACAACAACTGTATCAAAGTGAAGTCTTAATTCATTCAGGGGATATTTATTTTTGTTTGGTTCTACTTTGATTTTACTACCACCTAATTGCAAATAACTGAAGTATTTTTCTCGAGAATCTTCGGAATGTTGCAAATTAAAATGTTCGCCATGGAATTAGGAAAAACTTACTTGGCTTTTAAGTTATTATTGGAAGCATATAATTTGCCTTCAACTGTTTCTGCCAGACCTGTTCCGTATTTGAATAAACCGTAGCATGTGAGCACATACACGTGTTCACCTTCAAAAACTAAGTTAATCTACTGAAAAGTTGAATTCAAAAACTGCAAGATGTAGAAATCCAAATTTCAAATATCTAGTGGACTTTGCAAAACATACTATGACGTTACAGAGTAATACTTCAGAATTGCTATCGCTCTAGGGAGCATTTAAGCATAAGTAGACAAATATCAGTAATAAGTATATTTGTTTACTTATATAAGTATAAGTAAACAAATATCAATCAGCCGGTTACTGAAACATCTAGGGCTGTGAATCTATACCGTAAGCGAGATCGTAAACGGATTTCCAATATTCAGCCTTTCTTGATATACTACTAGTTTTCAGAATATGATACAATATGGGCATGTGATACGCTAACCTCAACTCACAAAACTTTATTTTTTTTCTGCTTGAAATTTTAGTCATACCGTCAGAAGCGATTGCTCCAGTAAGTCGACGATCATCCGGTGTATCTGGAAGGACATCATCCGGTACTCGTACATCAAAAGATGATAACACGGCGTGTTCCGTTAGACAGTGAGACCACCAGTCACCAGAACTGCAAGAAAAGTTGATGCTGCTCCGATAAAAGCATTTCTAGGATGTCTGTTATTTTCGTTTCGCAGTAATCAAAAAGTTATTTGAACGATCTCGAATGCCGAATTTAATTTGACTTCTATTTTTCTAAATCTTTTTATTTTATTTTGCTTTTTAAATCTTTAATAATTACCATCCTGGCTCATTACTGTTCCGCAACAAAACTCGTCGTACCAAGTTTGCTAATTTTTGGTAATTTTCGGGTACTTCAACTAACGGCGTAAATGATAAATTGTTGTGCTTATCACATATCAAAGTTGCTGCTGATGAGAGAATGAATTCCGGCGCACCATAAGCAATTGCTAAAGCTATCATGCATGATATTGCTTTTGGTGATACCTCGGCACTACCTGAAATCTGCTCAAATTTTTCTACATAGTCCCTTGAAATTAAAAGCTTTGTACAGAAAATGTTTCTCTGCAAAGACTTTTCATATTACAAAATTAAAAAGTGTGGGAATTCCCAACTTCCAACGAACCTTCCATTCTCAACTGATACAGCATACTGTACATGCTTTGTACAGACACATAAGTTTCATTGGCCAAAGCATCGGTTGGAATATGTTCGAGTAAATGAAGCAAAGAAGTAAGTGCTTCAGCACAAAGTTCAGATTCGCGCTTATTCAATTCATACAACACCGAAAACATACACTTCAATCCCATCAGCACAATTTCATTTCCACTTCCACAGATCTGAAATACTACTGTTAAATAAATGTTTCTTGAGGGTAAGTTCTTGTGGTATTAGCTTAATATTATTCTTAATTAGACAAAAAGTTGAAAGTTGAGAAGTTCGTTTGATTAGCTCCTCCCTAAACTTTTATTCGTTTTTTCTTAAAAGATAAATTATAACGGACAATATAAATGGAACTGTAGCAATTCGGAAAGGATCAGAAGGAATGATTCAGAAGCAATAAAAATAATTATCGGATTAATTCAGCAGGACTGATTCCGACATTTTTCCTGCGGCAAAAATACTGAATAAAAATTGAAAGTTAAGGAATGGAAATTTGCTTTTTGATTCCTCTAAATTCTATATACGCTTTATAGCCGATCGATCTCTTCATGCGGAAAATGTACCAGTGCATGTATTATTACTTGCAACGATGAACTTTCACTGCAGCAAAAACACTCGGAGAAAGTTGACCTCCTGACTGGTGGCTGGTGAGTTACTGTTAAAGGTCAAAGATAGAACCGGGTAAAGCCATAAAAATATTTTCGAGGATGGCCAGCTAAGGTCTACCAAAAGCGAAAATGAGATGCGAAATAGATTTTTCAAAAGTCTACAGTGGAGGGAAGAGACATGTGAGTGATGATAAAAAAAGCAGTTGTACAATTTATCATAATGTTTCAGCTGAACTAACGAATTTTCAAAAAACAAATGTTTACTTTTTCTAGTGTTTTTTCCCTGCACTCGATTTCTACAACGGGTTGAACATCGATTCTCTTATCGCCATAGGAGGAAAGAGTTACTTTTAGAAGTGGAGCATATCTGAAAATGAAGTACAGCAAAACGACCCAACAATAAAACAAGAAACTTATAACAAGCATGTCTCACTTGTTTGTCGCAAAAGACAGGCTGTGGTAAACGTTTTGATATGAAAACTTACTGTTGGAATCTCCGGAAAGGAAAAAGAATTATTTTAGCTTGATAGTTGAAACAGATATGAAAAATTTTCACAGCAGAAATATAACCTTAAAATAATAGCTCTGGCAATAGCAACCACTCCAAAAGTTGACGGAGTTGCAAGGATCTCTAAATAAGGTGCCAAATCAAGTGAAGCAGCCTGAAATCCATGATCTGTTCCATCAGCACCACGCCTTTCTTCCCCTACAATCATAACTCGACAACGATTACCATCCCAATCTCCTTCTGCTGAAAAAAATCATAATTTGCAGAATCAATTGTTTTAACATGCAAGCTACTTCATCTGAAATATTCGCCTCCCTCTTTCTCAGGTATGACTTACCATCGAAATCCGCGGATCCATAAACAGATGGTCGACGAATCATTGGAAGCTTCAAGATTTGACCACGTTGTGGAAGTCTGGCGCAGTGTTTCAACAATTGCGCATACTGACGTGAAGTTACCTTGGGATGCACGAAATCTGCAAGTTTTAGAATAATTCACGGGATCTAGGATAACGATATCTATGGTATCTTTTTCTTGCAATTTCATTTCTTACCTTTTATTGCTAAATAATACATCTTTAATAAGTTATGTAGAAGATAAGTGCTTCAGCAATAGGCTTTCAACATAAAAATATAAACAAAAAATTCGATGCTTTTAAATAATTTATCAATTTTGAGAATCTCCTTAACTTTATATAATTAAAAATTAGCATATAATTGAGGCGAGAATTAGCAAAAGAAAACTTATTTTATTATAAGCATTGTTGAAATAAAAAAAAAAAATACTATTTTCTTTTGATGGATGTAATGACACGTTTGGTGACGCCGTGCTCGTACGTGATTCAATGAGATCAAAATTTCTTAAAAAGTATGACATTTCCTTTTTGTTATTGTCAACCGTCTCTCTACACTTTATCAGGATATATAATTAATTTCATTGTTTTATCAGTGAACAAAATCCTTCCACCAGTCTCTTTCATTATTTCGGAAATTGGCCATCTGAAGTGAAAATGAAGTAGAATTTGAAGTTAAAAACTAAATAAATACGGCAAACAATAGTAGCAATTTACTAATTGAATTCAACTTTAATTTTATAGAATTGGCCATACCAATAATTTCGAGCTTCTCCATCTATCGCATTTTATTTACAAAGTTGAATTTTAACTTTTCTTTACTCATTCACCATAAATTAGTAACAAATATTAATTGGAGAATACTTGACACTGTTTGGAAATGAAATTATTGCACTGAAACAAACTGCCAAGAATTTGTCGACAGCGGTACTGCTGTGCAAGAAAACTACTACTTAACCTACTTTATGATTATTCGTGTAAATGGAAAAGAATTGTGAACGGCCATTTCTGGGGAAAGTAACTAACACAAAATTAGTGTGAACAATATCTTAAAATTGTCATAGTGAAAAAGGATAAATAAGGAGAAATTGAAGGAAGAAAGGGAAACAATGGAAGATCGACGGATCATAAATAAAGATAATTCTAATATATTCCCTCGTCGACAAAATTTTACTTTGAGCTTTCTGATTTTAGTAATTGAAATTAATGTTTAGAAGAATTGCAGAACATCGTTAGGTATTTTTTTTAAAAGACATCATATATAAATGGCAGAGATTATTAAGTAAAATTATTTCCTGTATTTTCGACAAATGGTTTAAATAATAACCGGCGAAGAATGTTTTCTGGGCTTAAATTGTGTGCGCTAATTTTTATGCGCAACGGACAGAAGCACTGTAATTTAGTTAGCTGACCTTTCAGCATCATTTTCATATTTTCAAAATATGTACATTTAAATGTCAGCTAATCATGATTATGCAGTGGATATAGATTCAAGCTTCAGTAGCACGAATAATAAAGTTAGGCAAAAATATGAGGATAATTCCGCATCATTGGCCGAATTATCATAACAAGACAAAAAAGTGATTACACAGAAAAAATGAATTTAATGGCTAATCTGTTGTTCGTCACATCCACTCTTTTGTATGATAATAAAAGAGGTCGAAGGTTATGATGATTTTTGGGGGAACCTCTTGCTTACTATTAATGCCTTGCATAGCTTTCTTTCCGTCAAAAACCTCCTAAAAATGATTTAAAAGGAATTCAAAAGTAGTAAAAGAGTGCGAGACCATTAACCACGCTTGTCAATGTCAACATCTCTTACAAAAACAGCCAAAAAATTCATCGACAAAACCGTCTCATTAGATGCATCTCCAAAATTAAAACAGTAGAGTCAAACGCTACATGCATATGAGTGTGTGTGTGAAGTATGGACTTTGTATGTGTCCATGCATCAGTGAAGTGTTTGTCGGAACCTTTAAATTTGAAGGAGATGAAGAAATGAAAGTTTTCTTCCAATCGATTGGGTTGTTGTGATGAAACTGTTACAAACAAAATGATAGCTAAGAATGAGAAATAAAGTAGAAAAAAAGAAAAAAAAAATCTATTTTCTAACACTTATCAAAAAGGGTAGCCCAGCCATCAGTGAGTGACATACGTAAACCAACAAACGTGACATAGATTCAACAAGGATTAGGCTTCATGCACACAGGAGGCCTTGGCCATTTTGCTGCTTCATTAAGTGGATAATCAATGAGGACTACTGACCATTCAATGAGAATATAGCAAGCATCAGCTCAGTTCAATTCAGTTCTCTCCCTGCCACATACGAAGAGATTTTAATGTAAGCTCTCGAGAAACAAACTCTCTCAAAATGGCTTTCCTTCATCGATCCACTCATCAATGGAAATGGGTCTTTTATATAATCTACTTTTTTTTTCTAACTGTTGAAATCAACTATTAAGTTCTTTTTTTCCTCTCCCTTCCATTCCTTTTAGCTGTTAAAATCGGTTAATTAGACTTGTGATTTATCTTTCACCTTTACCTTTCACTAATTAATTTTCGTTTTTCCGAAAGTCAATTGCTTTCGAAAGTTACCTTTTTTGGTGCCTTCTTCGGAAAGGACAAACACTGGAAAGTGATGTTTGACATGGCAAGACAGATTTTAGCCTAGAACAAGAAATAAGGTAAACTGTTATGACTTACGCAAGTCGACTGGCTCTCCATCATGGCTGTCACTTCATTTCATTGCTTCATGTAAACAACTCAGTGTAACATATTTATGACTTTTTTGTCACCCTTATTACAAGACGTAACATATTAGAAATGTGTAGAATTTGATTAGATTATTACTTATGCAAAAACAAGTCAAATTAATTATATGTTGTTCGATTACTACCTGTGCAGTTTGTTGAAAATAATCCACAAATCTTTCAAAACAGTGGAATTTAATAAAGCAATCAATATTTTTCTCTACTTTGTAGCTAGTAAAGATGGAGGAGTTTTCAAACTAAAATAAAGTTCCAAAAAAGTTAAAATTATTGTGCCTACTAGACCTTGCTGATAATTATATTATATGCTTGATCAAAAGATTTAGATGCTTCCTTCAAAACAGTGAAATTTAATGAAACAATCAGTTTTCTCTACTGGAAAATTCTCTGTCACTTGCACAAAAAATTTTCTAGTTTCAACTCATTTATAAAAGCTTAACCACAGTTTTGCTTTTTCAGGTTACTAGTCTGTGCCGCAAAAGATCCTCGTCATTTAAGCAATTAATTACGGTGATTTATGGCTTCGTTGTTTATTTATTGTTTTCGTCGGCGAAAATTATTAAATGCTGTTTACTGTACATTAGTAAATGGCTGCTAGTTTTTCCAGTAGATGAAACTACTACGTCACATGAACCCGCTATCTGAATAGAAGGTTCAATTTTAGTTTAATTTTAAACTACGGAAAATATTTCAGCTGTTTTACGTGAATATTTTTTACGCACTCGCGAAATTTTTTACAATTGGAAGTTTTAAAACTCAACCGTGTTACCACTAATATTGCCCGACATTTATTATATTCATTATTCATAATTAAATTCATAATTTACCCTTAAATCACAATCCGTCAAACATGCAACAACAAATTACTTATGTGGATAGTAAACTGATCAACTTCATCATTTATTACTGGAATAAAGAGCAGCACGAAAAGCATATGGAAGCGCATAACACTGCTAATTGAGGAACACTAAAGATGATAAAATCCCTGCGTCCGAAAATCCTTTATGAACTGCAACCACATCAACAGTGAAACAGTGAAAAAGGGTGAAAAAAGAATCAGAAATCTAATAAAATCAACATATGCTTCTTCATTTCAAGTGAAATTAAAAGTTAAAACTGGTGAGAGGTTGTACAGTACTTGAGAATTACTGAGTGTGTTTACTTCACAGAAGTTTAAGAGAATCTAATGATCAACTGTGATTAGTTGGCTATGAATAATGAGTAGTGTAGAAATGTCTCGAAGTAAGCAACTTAAAGTGAGATTGGCAAAGGAAGTCACTGGAAGTGATGAATGTTATGAATAGCAAGAAGTTATGAGAACTGTTCAACTCGAACTCTCTGCGACATTTTTAATAACCTATTACACTTAACCAACTGTAAGATGTTTGGTTGCTGAAGACATTCCTCATACCCATAAGTGTATCATTAATTATATCACAACTTCCTCTGCGGGGAAAAAAGGGTGTTACAAATATGAAGAGAGAAGTGACCTCACGGAAATTGATCATATCACAACTTATCACAAAAACTCTCATCACTTATTGCAAGGAAAGAAGAATTCAAGGTATTCACAGAGATAGCTGGGTTCTAAACACAGGTTTTAACAGTGCAGTGATTACAGCAGCAATGACGTGCATATCTACGTCTACGTGATCGTCTAAGAATTATACTGTGCACATCTCTCACGTGTAGCTAATAGCTCACAGCACGTGCATGTTCTTTCTCAGACAAAAGTAAAAGGAATGGAACATTTGATTTCCAACTTTTCTCTACGCAAGCCGCATCTCTGTAGATACACATCATCCTCCTCTGGTACTAGTGAGCACAGTCCAAGGTGAGCCAACATCAACGGATCAGGTGATGCTCGTTATGGGAATGATCGTTGAGTTGAACGCTGTTGTGTGGAGATATTTGTCTGGTAGAAGTGAATTACTTACCTGCAAGGTGTGTTGCATAATTGCTGGGTGATATGGCAATCATTTGCATCAAGAGTCTTCGGCTTCAACGAGTTGTCCTTAGAAAGTGCACCATTTCCTGTTCTTCCGTGATTTGAATATTTCACAAAACTCTGTTTGCATATTATATCTAGCTGTGTTTGTCTTCCTTTCATTACAGGTTGCATTTGTGTTCGTTTGGAAGGTTGCACGGTTGCTAGCTCTCGTGAATCCGCTTAATAAGGGTCATTATTGCTCACAGATAGAAAGGGTCCATTAATAACGGGTCTGGAAGTATAGAGTCTCACTGCTGGATTGCTTCAGTTCTATCTAGTAAAGCACAATGCTGTCTTGAACTGTTGCCATGTCTTTTTGATTGTAGTCACCCTGGTCCTGTAGGTTCTGGTGCAATTACCAGTAGAAACTTTTCGAATTCATCATTATTCGGCCTCTTTATATGATTGCTACTTCTTTCTTAAGAAGCTTAATTACAGATTTTGAATAGAAACCAATTAAGTACTCTAGTCTTGCAGCAATGGAATGCATAACTCGTGTTTGGTCAGACCTATCCATGCTAATAAACTAATGCAATTAACAAAAATATTCCAAGCAGTGGTTTTTGTCTGTGATTTCCTCTCTGTGTAGATTTATTTAGGACTTTCCTGGCATTTATGTTTAGGAAGCGGCATTAGTAAAGAACTTAGTCTTTTCAGGGCTTTCTTTTTTTTTTCCGTAAATTTGTAATCTGTGGACCGACCTATGGAATCAAGAAATTTGGCAATCGGAATGCAAGGAACTACATTCACTCCTCCAGTTGTCGACGAGCAGCAAAATACTTTTGCGGTTGAAAATTTGACGAGGCGAATTTGTGACAGTGTTAAGCAAAATGACATACCGTCGGGTGGTAGTCGAAGCTCGTTGCAGAGTATGCCGAATAGTCTCGAACTAGATCCTGATGCCATAACAAACCTTGAAAACTACGCAAAAGCTATCTCAACCAGTGTCGATGTTATGCTGCGTGATTTACGTAGTTCACTGAAAGGTATTTTTTGAAGTGCTCGTTCTGTTGCAGGTGATGACCATTGGTAATCAATAAATCAAAAAATATTCAACACATTCAAAACTTATTATGCAAACTACTGTAATTCTCTTGTCACTTTGAGTTCCAGTGAGATGTTTTCGATTCCGTACGAAAGGTATTTTCAAAAGGAATGTGGTTAACGGTCGAGTTACCTGGTGGTGTGGTTAATTGATCTTTCGATCAATTTCTTGACTTTTTACCATAACATCCGGAAGTATTGTCAATTTTTTTATTCTTCAATGTTGTCAAAGAGGAATGTTTAGGAATGGCAGATTTAACAGTCAAAGCTACGGAATGCTTTACTGACGCAATTTCTGCTTCCTGTAACTCGGTGGATGCTACCATAAAGAATACTTATGCGCTCCTTGCAAAGGTAAGTAATTCGTCACCAGCAGCTTTTCGATTAAAGCAGAGTCAAGTCCTGTAGTGCTTTTGAACGGTTTCAAAACCTTATGATCTTTTAGATAAAGGAACTTTCGCTGCCTCAGTTGAATGGGAGATGAAAATTAGCAAAAATTAGCAAATTATTGTTTCCGTTTTTAACTAACTCCCTTGAGACGCCCAATTTATGTGAATCTCGTGTTTAATTTGGTGAGCAGATCTGTTCTATAATCAATTTAGGTAAACATCCTGCTTTTCATCCAATTTTTGTTTCTTCAGAAGCTTTCTTTTCATCCATCTTATATATTTCTTCAGTACTTTCTTTTCAAATTAGGTTGAGGAAGTCAATGAAGCAATGATTGGTATACGAAAATTGTCGCAACAAGTGAAAGATATCAAACGTGTTGTAGATTTATTTGAAACACAGCTAGTGACTGGTTCAATGACATAGTCGTAATATTATATATATATGTATATATATATATATTTTTTTTTTTAATAAAAGTGTAGTTTTAAAAGGAAAAAGTTAAACAAAAATGGGACATTCTTGTAAACATTTGTATATGAAAGAAACAACAAGCAAATAATCAGATAACTAAGTAAATCAGAAGTATTTTGTAGCAATTGATAAGATTTTTGAAAACTGCAAATTTGCTCTCTTGCGTTGAAGGATTGCTGGAATTGGCATCAGTACTCGGGTTCCAAGAGGATTTCCTTCATCATCCTGAGAAATAATATACATTTTCCAAATATATATAGTAGAAGGAAGCAGTAAGATTTCTCGATCCTGGACTTCTAGAGTTTTTATCAAATTCATTTCAAAATTTTGAAAGAGGCCAGAAAAAAAATAAGATCTGTTAGCTGTTTCAAATGGCAAATTTACAAAATAGATAACATACAAATATAAAACACTTAATGTTCATTTTTCCATCTCAAACTATTAAATTTAATTTGAAGCGATTTGCTTTAGTCTTAGGGCAGGAATAACTTATACCGCCTGATCTTCGTCGTTCATAATTTTTCAAACTATCCGTTTCATAAACAATGTGTTCGAAGCACGATCAAATCAGGTACTGTTCCTACTTCATAGTCAAATACGATGATGATGAGGTAAGGGCCTGGTTATAGTATAAAATATCCAGAGTCGTAGTGTCCTTATGGCAAAGAAAAGATGAAATAGAAGATTGGATTGAAAGGTAAAGATGAGGCAAATTCTGATCCTGATAAATTATTCTACTAATTAATCAGATTATTTAGTCGAGGAAATTAGAACATACGAGAAGTACGATATTGTTGGTATCCGTTGAGGGTATCGCATGTTTGCGATAGTGTGTATGAATTTTAGCTCCTACGACAAATGCTTGTTTCATTTCTCCTCGTATTGCAACCAGAATCTAAACATAAGTCAAGAAATGTCCACATCTTTAAAATCTGAGCTTTACTCATCACTAATATTTCTATGAAAAGTCCACCAGATCCCACAATAGTAATTCGTAATTTATAAAGAGCCATTTATCCATTTTTTTTTTTTTTTATAAGAGCCATTTATCCTGGCAGGTTATATCAGCATCATGATTATACCCAGTTCACGAAATTAGTCATCAAACATATTTTGGCATCTTGACAATATCATGCACACTTTCTGTCTATTGTTTTACATTAGGATTTCCCATTTAAAGTGTATCTGCAAAGATGAACACAATTACCTCACCTTATCACCAAGTCTTGCATGCGGCATATGTTTCTTTCGTCCACCTGATTTGTAAACATCGATGCAATAAGCCAATTTACCGGAGGTATTGGCCTCTTTACCAAGAGCCGAATTGTCAACAACTAATAGTCGTGTACGCCGCTCGATACCTGTACTAGGAGGTCGAGTTCGGTGACGACTCAGTTCATGTCTGAAAAATGTCCAGGTTATCAACTTAAAGTCTTTATCTATTAATATTACTATAACTGTATGGTTAAGATAGTTGATCTTAGATTTAAATATATTATTCAAGTGTTAAGGTTGAAAGATATTTCTTGTTTCGAGCATTTTTGAGCACTAAACCAAATTCTTTCCCTTCTCATTTCTCATGAATAATTATTACTTTGCCTGTTTGAAAATATACGCAGCTAGAATTTTCAAATCTCTTCTTCATTGTTCCGGCAGTTAAGGAACGCGTGCATAGTCCCCTTAATGATACATGATATTTAATTGGGGTTGTTATGCAGGGCAAAATGAAAATATCCAAGTATTTTATCAGTCCATCTGAGAAATTGATTACAAACAGTAACAAGGAACTAGTAATAAATAAACAGTGCATATTCCTGAAGGCAAGAACAAGGGATTAGCATTTTCTAGTCATTTATCCCGCAAAAGATGATATTTAAACTTTTGTGACTAATTTTTCTTTCTGCTTCTAGTTGAAGAGTATCATTAAAGCATGAAACGAACTGATCGAAAATTATAAGGACGAATAATTTGAGATTCAGATGAACTCGCAATCAGATGCGAGTATATAATAGAGAAAATATTATTTGATAGTTTAACTATAAAAAGAGGAGCATAACAATGTAGTGTTCCATATGTCATAAATTATTCAAATCTTATCGGAAGAGTTGAGAACTGAACATAACAATGTGAAAAAAAGCCAGCTTTTAAGCTAAATCTTCAAAAATATTTCATAAATGCTACTCTGGAATAGAGATGCGCGCACATGAATTTATCATAAATTTTTAGCAAAAAATAATCCAGAAGTGAAGTTCATAACTTTATCACTAATTGTACCTGGTTAAAATTGAGGAAAAAATATACAAATTATTTTTATTGTCTCTTCAAATTTACAACAGATACCAGAAACTAGTGAATATGTATATGGAAATCAAATTATACAAGATTCTCAAATATATATACGCTTCAGGACGGTTAATGACATATAATGGCATTAAAAAGCAGACAGTCTATCCAACCTCAATCAATTTCTTAAATGTAGAAGGCACCATTCCATATCTGCGATTTCCTAACATCGGCGGTAGCATTTTCATGTTGGAAGGGACAATGGCGGCAACCGCTACCGCAACACTTCCCTCGTAGTAGATGTTGTGATACAGTCATTACCAGAGAATGTGTTTTTGGATCTCTGTAAGATAACTGTCGCTCTCGGATAGCCTTCAAATGTGCCATGTAAATGTCACGTTCTTCAGTTGTCATCGCCGAATATGTTTGCCAAGCTACTTTCACTTTCGCCATGGAATCTTCGAACAGAACATAATTAGCTAGCTTTTGTCCACCTTTGCCAATCTCTGTTTTGTAAATATTTTTGCCTGTTCCACGTGGTTTTGCATACACAGGTTGCGCTGATTTGCGTGATAATTCAAGAGATAATGACTTGAAGTCAGCAGAACTCGGAAGTGCAGTTTTGTTTTTTGCAGAAGTAAGAACAGTTTCTGCAACTATAAGATTAGTAGTAGCAGTTGCTTGTTCTATTTCTTCCGAAGAATCGGAATTCTCGAATTTGTTTGCTTTAGTGAAACATGAAGACGACATCCTATTGGAGCGGCAGTAAAACATTACTCGCCTGAAACACATGTAGAAACAACCAAACAGCCTATATAACAAAAAGCATTTTATAAATATTTGAAGTTTAACATTTCGGAAAATGTAAATAATCAACTCTTAGTATAAGTTTTGATGAGGACTGTAACAAACTTAGACAAAAATAAAAAAAAGAGAACTTTCCAAGGGCAGTAAAGACTAGATCAGTATTCAATATTAAAGCAGAAGAGAAAATAATGTGAACGAAACATGAACGACGGTTTTTGTTTTTTATTTTCAGTAATAATCATATTTTCGAGGCAAATAAAGTAGATGGCTCATCCTAAAGGGAAAACATTAAAGCCCCTGACGGGACAAGAGCAAACAAAAGGAAATTTAAATTGATGCAATTCCTTTCCTAATCCATTTTTCAGCATAATCGAGCTGACACCTCTGATACTCTGACAAAAAAGGAAAGGGAAACTTTGACAAGAGCAATTTTATCAGGAATTAGATGCTACTTTTTCCATTGGTTTTAATCAGATATATAAACTGAATAGAAACGGCGATATGTTTCAGCAATTTAAATACCTATCTTTTTAAAATTTTGTCTCCCAATACCTTCGGTTTATGGTAATTATCATAATTTTTCATTCGCACAAATAAAACAACCAGTAAACAATATCAATTATTTAGTAATGCTTTTGTTACTCTGAGTTTTATCAACTTTTTCAAAGTACTCTATTAGATAACCACCTTATTTTTAAGTAAACTTAAATGACATACATCTTACAAGCCATATGAATCTGAACAACTAAAGAACTTGAAAATCTTTGGTGTTTCTATGCATACTCGAGAAATGAAGAAACAACCAACAAACATCCAGGTGGAAGTTCAGTAAGGACGATAGTTAAAAAACTTCAAAGTTTTAAAAACTGCGGAAATAATTGTAGGAAATGATAAAAACTAACAATGGTTGGGGCCACCATCGTCCAGATGCCAATGCTTTTGAGATATATAAATAAGCATCTGGTACTGCAAATCGCTGAACGCTACCAGCTGCTACTCCAAGCATCTGAAACACGAAATTCTGAAAGACGCCTATTACGTTATACAATTAAAACTGTGCAGAAAAGCAAGGTCTGATAAACCTAACTTTAATATCATATACCTTTGCTACAATAAAAAAAAAGAAAAAAAAAGTTAACCATTGTTATCCAGCTTTACAGGATGTAGATCCCTAGTAAAATTTTGGCAACCGGACTGCTTTTAATCGGATTCCCAAATTACAAGAAACAGCAGTACACACTTAATAAATGTGAAGCAAAGTCACATCCCTATTTCGCAGGTTTATGATTTATGTAAGGGCTTCAAAAAATGATTATACCAAGTGGCACAAACATTTTTTCCAAATGGACGTCGGAATTTTTGAGCTTTTCGATCAGAATATTACGAACAAATGTCTAGCAATCCTAAATGCTATACGTTCATAAATATGGCTGAATATATTAAAGTCCGTTTTCTAATTAATCAAAGATAACAATTCACTGCACAATAAAATGTAAGTTTTAGTGAGAAAATGAAGCTGAAATTTTATTCACCCATAAAAACGTTAAAAATAAACAAGAATTAAATCCAAAAACATAGACTTCGATAAACAATTTGAATATAAGACGATCAAATAGAAATCATAGAGCAGCAATCCATTCTAACACTGGTTCCATTTGACAGCTTTTGTTCATACTATCGTCTTCACTGTTCTCTTTAACAAAACACTCAATGAAATCCAATCGTGGTGACGATAAGTCATCCCAGCGGAAATTTTTACCTGAAAATGGTATTCATAATTTCCAAATCAATTCTTGAAAAAGCTCGGAATTCCAAACAAAAAAAAAAAAAAGAAAGAAAGAAAGAAAAAAATTCTAGGATTTAACGTTTCTGGATGCTTTTAAACAACCTATGAAGGTTTCAACTTTCAACAAAGTTTTTACTTTGAAATCTTTTCCTCTTTTTAAAAGAATAATACTTCATTTAGAAATCAGAAAACACAAATGAACCTGTACTAGTTAGAGCTCTTTTCTTTGCTGCTCCATCAGTGGTATCCAAAACCGCTTCACGTGTTCCGTTGATATAACCAAATTCTCTCTCCAGTGCCGTTCGCACAGCCTTCAACAATTGATCATTCAGTGTTTCGCAAGTTTTATAAATTTTCGAGAACTGTTCATGCCAAACCCAAAAGCTATTCCTATAACTTCCTACTTCTCCTAAAACCACGACCATTAAAAATTATATTGAAAAGAATGAAATCAAAAACACAAAGTTTTCAGAATTAAAATAAGAAATTAAGTAAAAAAGGACAATTTGCCAGAAATAAGGTCCAAAATTTTATATGAAAAATGCGCCAAAAGCAAAATAATGCAACACCTGCGAACTTTTCGCCAGTGGACAATTCTGTTTGTTACATGCTACAAGTACTGGAATTTTCTTCTCCGATTCATATAGAATATCATATAGAAATGCGGCAACATCTCGAATTCTTTTGCCAAATGTTGAACTATCGATAACAAAAATAATGCCTTTCAATTTACCTCGATTCTGAAACAATATTATTTTGGAGTCAAATTTCGAAATGATAGCTTTATCAATGAAAAATTCGATTTTTTACATTAAGTACCAGTGTACTAGACACAAGACTTCATACCTTCAAATTTCTCACAACAGTGAAGAACTGCCATTTAGAAAAGATCTAAATGGTGCATGCACATCTCCAAGAAGCTAACCTCATGATAACGGTGGCAGATGTGTAAGATATGAGAAAGTATAGAAATCAGTCAGGTTAGAAATTAGAGACGCAAATGTAAAAGTATCAAACTACGATTAAAACCGCCCCTGTCCCTTCCAAAACTTGCCTTCTGCAAATAGTTCCCATAAAGCTGCTTTCGTAGTCTTTCAGATCCAGGAAAATCAACTAAAGTAACCGATTTATCACTCGTTACTGAAACGTCTTCACAACGATTTTCTTTTAATGATGTGTAAGTTTCTGGACTATACTCTGAAAGGCCGAATATCTGTGACTTCAAAAAAAAATTATTTCTCCTGAAATTGACATCTTGTGCCTTAACGATAGAAAAACACAATGAAGCGTCTGCTTTCGTAATGAGACTGAACAATCACAAGTAAGTGACTTAACTAAAGGCTACACAATGATTTTTTCGTATTTTCATATCAGGTTTTTGTCTGAACAACTGATTTGGACGAGTAGTGAGCTCTGCTAGCGCAGCAGTTACATTTTGGAACTTCTGTGTTCCAAGGCGAAATACCTTTTCATCGCATACTTGAAAAGTGTAGTAAGCGGTAAAAACAAAGAAGGTATAAATAAATAATAAATGAGTCATACCGAAGAGCAGAGTGATAAAAGTTTAACCGAAACTATATGACTGAACTATAAGAACTACGAGGACGGAAACGACAATTACTTGGATTAATTAGCTTCGAAAACAGTAGGGTTTTCCCAGAGTCGCATAATCCTACGATAAGAACTGTATTTCCTTGTGCAAACCTTCTCTTCAGAATATACGCAAGCACTGAGACAGCTACTACTAAAAAAGCAATCCAAACTCCAATCGTCATGTCAAATCGATGTTGTTCCAATAATTCATTTCGAACCTGGCTTTCCATTCTGGAAAAAAGAGAGAAATCTCTCTTGATTTGAATGAAAGTGGATAGAAATAAAGACTTTCGACCTGGGATAATAGTATAAGAACTTCACATTAACCCTCCAGACAGTATACTATATCCCAAGCAGTTCAATAAAAAATTTCGATTGGCTTACCCAGATAAGTGTATCAACCACCTGGCAAAAAATGAAACACAAATTGGCAAATATAAAGAAAGAGTACAAACCGACTGCAGCAATCGAGAAGAAATGAAAGGAAATATTTATAAAGGCATATGTACACTGAATATATTTATGTAACACAGTACTGCAAAGGTGGTGGGGGTAAACAGTGAAAATATCAATCCTTAGCAGCGATATACTTTCTAGAAAACGATTCCAAGCCAATCAATACATACACTTATAATCATAGCGCTTTTTTTAGACCCGTACTTTAAACCACAAATAAGTAAAAAAGATATGCAGAAAAACTGATGAATTTCCATACTTACATGAACTGAAACTTCAGAAAAGGACCAGAATGAGCTATGGAAAAAGATTTGCCAGAGATTTCTGCATATCTAAAGAAATAATTGCCGCAGAAAAATGAAAAATAAGTTTTGCAATGATGAAGAATTCCTTAAACCGTATTTTCAGTGAGGACAAAAACATAGTTCCTGAACTACAAAAATAACTCAAAATTCACAAAAAAAGACCACCGCAGAGAAATATAAATATACAACCATAACTTAAAACTTTACAAAACAAAACATAAAATTGTACGAGCTGAATTATTTACTGTACTTTTATAAGGAAAAAATCTATTTCAAATTTCATGTCGAACTTCATGTTAGGTTAAAACGTTTCTTTACATTGTCAGGCAACGATGCTTTTCCCTTCACCTTCTGCTTTTCTTCAAATAGTACCTCACGTCCAACTGAAAATAAGACATATTATTAAAAGTGAAAGCTGAAGAGAAGAAACTAACTAAATGACCAAAACAAAAAGAAAGGAAGTACAAAAAACAAAAAAAAAAATCATTCACATACTACAATTATGTGAGCTTTTCATTATTTGTCGGTCAAGAAGAAGAAACAACTTTAAATAAGCTATTTGTGCTTGCATTCATGGGAGAAAAAGAACTTATTAAACAGTACATTCCACTGAAAATCATTTCATAATAAGTAGACGCTTTCGAACCCTTAAATCAAACTTATAAGCCTTAAAAGTCTAAATAAAAGAGACAATATCAACCAACTTTTAACCGCCATTAAAGCTACCGTATTCGCTATTGTTGTAAAAAAGTGTAATATTTTTGGTTTATCTTAATATCAAATATGGTTCCTTTCTTTTCTCGTTTTAACCATTACAACACATCGATATAACTTTTCCGAATGATCAAAGGCTATAACATCTTTAGTTGACATCTAAGAAATTATTTTTTGAACTGGACAGTCGATCATAGCTTTAGACCCTCAAAACTTAATCACTTTATGGATTCAATAAACTATTCAATTTCATAATAGGTAACAACAAGTATTTAATTGAGAGTACTCAGTTATTTAACAAGACAGAAAAAGTATGCAAACCTGCCGGGTCATAAAATATTCCGCGGAATTTGTCAGCTGCTCGTTCACGTATCCATATACGTGTGGTACCTGATATAACACTGGCTAGCTGCACTATTACATATCTGAAAGTTGAGAATAAAAAGTGGGATAAACTGAATATCGGAGAAAGAGAAGAGAAAGTAGAATGGAAAGGGATAATTTTTCACATGGAAAATTCACCTACGCCAGCAATGGTTACAAATATGTCGTAGTATTAAAACAGACTATTTTAAAATAAATTAAAATGGAAACACTTTAATATAA
The DNA here is from genome assembly GCA_003640385.1 of Setaria digitata. NCBI lineage: Eukaryota > Metazoa > Nematoda > Chromadorea > Rhabditida > Setariidae > Setaria > Setaria digitata. The sequence continues at coordinate 110,532 of RCAB01000038.1, read as the reverse complement.
ACACGCTAAATATCCTTCTCCAATTCATTTGTCAAAATTATATAATACTGAAGAGTCGGTACAAGGCTGAACAAGCTTATCGACAACGATGGGGTAAAANCTTCTCCAATTCATTTGTCAAAATTATATAATACTGAAGAGTCGGTACAAGGCTAAACAAGCTTATCGACAACGATGGGGTAAAGTACTTAATCAGTTACTGGATGGATGGAAATAATACGTCAACTCTACTCACTTTGATTTCGGAGCCATTCTGAACAACGACCCACGAGACACACGTGGCAGCGGGACTTCACAATCTGGGAGTCGTGACTTACGCTGCAGTTGAAGCAAGTTACCCAAATGAAAACTTGAGTCCCACCGCTGCAAACTGCGTCGAGCAGATGACAAGCGTACATTCGAGTCTCAACTCAGCTGAGTTTATTGTACGATCAGTTTTTAGTTGTAATAAATGTGAGTTCATTTTATTCGGCATTATGCGATAGATTAAAAAGGAAAGACTGAATGACATGCATTGTTTCTGCTCAAAGCACTGACCGGAACGTTTTCGTGTCAACTGTTTCGAAGACTGTGTTACACCAATAAAAGTAAAAGTATTCGTTAAAAGCATTCAATAGAGTTCGGTTTCGTTGAAGTTTTCATCACTACTTATCATTTATCAATCAGTGGATGAGAAATTATCAGTGAAAAAATCACACTTCCAAACAAAACAATGTCCAAGATAGATGAAAAATAGTAATGATAAGTTAACTTCTTATAATTTAGCGAGGAATCACCCACTTTTGACCGATAGGATTTTAAAGGGACAAAAATATCTCAGCTAACTCTAATTCCTAGCCTGCGTTATTTCATGCGCATTTCGGTCGGATTCACTCTCTTCATTATTTAATTATCTCAGTCAGCAAATTAAGTCTTGCAATGATTTCTTCTGACTCGGACTGATATGGAAGGTAGACATTTCCAAAAGTGTTTTAACACCGATGCATCGTGCCAAAGTTGCAGCATAGTGTCGAATTGCATTCCGCACTTCTGGATCACTGCGACTTCGCGGAGGTGTTTTCAGTAATTCCCAGAGAACCGGAAGACCTGCCGCTTCAACCTGTCGTGGCTTGATCGAATATACCGATTCTACTAATTCTATAATTTAAAAATGTTTTCGAATGGTTCTAAAGAAATTATTTCATCCATTTATAAGAAAGCCTTATTAGTTGCCCAGTACTTTGAGGCAAGAATAAGGCAATAAGGCAATAAGGCTGAAGCAGTACTTCTTGCTTTCAGCTAGTTTTCATCTCTTGAAGAATACATGAGCCATTTTCAAATGGGAAGCATAACGAAGAGTACGTTTTGTATGCTTCAAATTACTAAAAGTGAAATACTTACTGCCTAAGGTATCCAGCATAAATGGTCTTTGCTTAACATTAGCTTGCCTTGTGGCAGCTGCAAATGATGCTAGTAGAGCCACATTTTCTGCAACAGTCAGAATGTGGAAAGGAATTGGAAGTTGAATAATAAAATCTAAAAACTTCTTAATGGCAAAACGGATAGTTCAAAATGCTTCTAACTTCAGTACAGTTTAAGAAATTTCTTAAATTGCAAGTAGATCTGTTGGAACAAAAAAATGAGGAAGATCAATTCTTAGGGACAAAAATTCTAGAAATAATGTAGGATGTATAAAGCAGCTGGAAATTCTTAGAAAGCAAGTCTACCTGACGTCAATAAAATTGGCTCCAGCTAGAGCTTTGTCGGGACGGGATTCTGGTGATAATGACAAAGTTTAGTACAATCTTTAAGGTTTTCAAAAAGCTACCAATATATTTGGTGATTTCCTCAAAGCACAATTTTGCATGTTGTCGATGACCTTCGCTACGACTGGCTAAATGGGACATCAATGAGTTGATAAGTTGATATAGCACTGCTTTCATAGATGCTTCTTTTGAAAATTGGCTTAAAATACAGGACCATGTACATTTCATGTTTACTTATGTTTCGAGTGAATTATTCAAAAAAATAAAAACAAAAACAAAAAATGATTGTGGATTGGAAGAGAAATTTGACGTTGAAAATTCTCAAAGAAAGTTACCGGGAAAGTTTTGGGAGAATGGTGATAAGTGTTTCCATTGCTTCAACTGATACTTTAAAATTGATATCCGATGTTCGACCCACAAATGCTGATAACACTTTCATATCCGATATGGTTGTTCGATCATTCTTCATTACTGCTTCCGAGAATTCTTTCAAACCTTTTATTCGTCGTTGCCACCTTGAAATAGTTGCAATAGCTTTATTCTAAATCACTCTTTCTCTTTTTTTCAAATTTAGATGCTAACAACGAAAGAAAAGATTCGATGTGATTCTGAACAATTTTAAGAAGTATAAATGATATGGTAACCCTAAATTACATCTCTTGTTTTGCTCGGAATTTTCTTCTGACTTCCTATTATATAACCGTACATCTCATTAACATCCATCCGTTCATTTCATTCCAGCCAACTGATTACCTGTATGGCTTAATTGATTTAAAACAGGTGTTATCCTTTGGCCATATTTCTACTTTTCTAAGCAGTAAACAGACTATGTAGTTAGATTTTTGAAAGGATTACTCGCTTGCAGTAAGATTGCTTCGAATTTCCAATAAATCCTGTTGTGCACCCTGGGGTATCGGTGCATCCCGTCCATTACTTCCAAATCGTCGTATACTACCGCTTCTACTAATTGGTCCAAGTGATATCGAGGCTGAGTCGAGACTTTCTTCCAAACCCTATGAGAAGAAGAAGAAGAAGAGTAAGTAGGATCGGAGTAGTATCGTTGTAATTAATAATGTGAGGCAAGAATAAATTATTTCAACTTTCTTTATCTCGACAAATTTTTATCGATCAATATTTATTCAAATTTTTCACTGAGAAAAGAAAATCATTTTGCTATAAAATTTATTAGAATATAAATAACAAGAAAAAGATATGCATACTCGTCTGTTTATGGCTTCTAACACTTCACGTAAGTTCTGACGGTCGCCTTCTTTCAAGCTTTTACGTACGGCATCATCAAATAATTCATTGTTCTGCAGAAGTGTTATAAGTATCATGTTCAGGAAAATGCTATCAATTATCATTATTATTGCCAGTTGTTAGAATAAGCGACTTCAGGAAGAGCATTTATGCCAATTTGATGTATGTTTGTCATTTACTTCTACCTTAGTTGTGCACTCGTTTTTCATCTGGCTTAGTTTTGAAGCTAATTGTCTCTTGAAAAGCAAAAAAAAAAAAAGAACTTCTTCATTTGGATTTCTGAAGGTTAACCAGCTATCTATTTTTACCTGACTAAGTAGTTTAATTCCATATTTTCCGATCCGTCGAACCGTGGCATTTGCATCTCCGGCGAATAGTAGCAAGGATGTAACAAAACGTGAAAATTCAGCGTTATTGACAACATTTAGAGGACCCATCCGTTCTACCAGTTTTACTAGCAAACTTGCGCAACAAGCTCGGATTGTGTTATTTTTACTTCTGAAGCAATTTTAAAAGTACATCGGAAACGATAGCAGTAAATGATCAAATATTTTCTGAAATTTTAGATGTCTTTCATGATTTTTTAACGTACTTCAAGCTTAAATTAGAATAGTGACTAAATAGTTTTTATTTTAATTGAAAATGAAAAAAGATTTTGTGCTTTCGTTTTCGCTCCTTTTAAGATTTCTAACTGATGCAAATCTGTAGGGTAGAGAAAGATATCGTATGTGATAAAAAAGAAATGAAAGAAATCATAATTGCTTTAAATTCTGAATAATCTGAGTTAAATTTCCAGTCGGTCTCGTGTCACCTACTTTTTCATGGAAGAAAGATTGTTTCAATTACTGAAGTATTAATAGCATTATTGTGTGGGCGATATATAAAAAGACATGATAATCATACTGTCGCAAAATCTAATGCTAATGGAATAATGACTTGATTCTTACCACTGAGCATGATTCTTTTTCAGGTGCTGTGGAGAGAAGTTTTATGAACTACTCATTCTTTCTGTCTATTTGTTATTAAAGGCTTACTTAGCGCCAGCGATAACCAGTGCATTTAGAGATCGCCCAGGTGAAACGTGTTTTACCATTTCTTCTAGCGCAACTGTCGCATCATCGCGGATGAATGCATTGCTTACATCGCCTGCTTTTTGCATCAGTACCGAACATATCTAAACTCACTTATATTTGGAACTGTTAATTATTCAAAATTAATTCTATAATTGTTAAGAAAGCCTTTCACTGTGCTTCTACAGGCATACATCTCGCAATTTCATCTTTTTTAATTCCTCAATTGGTACCAAAGCAGAAATTCATATTACCATTTCATTGGTTTCGAATGAAATGATTCATTGAAAAACGATTTTTTTTTTTTTTTTGTCAGCTATGCTGCAGTAAGATTTCCATCACTGAAGTGATAAATCAAATATGTTGGCTTACTTAGGTTATAAAATTTGCAAAAATCTTATTAATTAAGGAAGAATACCTTTTCAATATCGGAATCCATCACTGTTTTGAGATTTTTAAATAGAACTCCAAAGGAGGAGATTGCTGCCCGTGAAACTGATGAGCGTAAATTTTTGCACTCATTTAATAGTTTCATAGTAACTAGATGGATATTGCCAACGAGAACAGATGGTGACATTTCTGCCAAAATTACGATTACTTCAATGGCACACATTTTTCCGTTCCTCAAAAATTAATTAAGCTAAAGTAAACATTTTGCTGAGTAGAAAACCCGTAACTTTGAAATCTTGTTAAAAATCGAGAAAGGGACAGTTTAAAAGTAAATAACTTCGTCATTGCTTTGAAATCATTCCAACAAAACTTTTTACGATGGATCTCGCAGTCTTTGTGCTGTCAGAATAATAGCAAGAAGATTCATTTTTAGGAAAAAAGGAGAAAAAGTACCAATCTTCGGCATCTAATTTCTGCAGCGCATCATTAAGTGAAGCTTCAGGATTCTTCAGTACTGTCTCAGCACTTGGGAAACCTTTAACACGTCGCGATACGCTTGATATTGAAGATGTATTCGATATGACGCTTCTCATCGATGAAGCAGACTTCAGTTTTCCGCTTGGATTGCGCTTCCCATTCGTTTGCGGTAATGCATTAGCACGCTTCAATCAGTTAGACCAGATTTTTTGATCTAGTTCTTGGGCATTTTGAAACAGAGTTATTACTTAGTCTCTAGAGACTTTCAATTCATATGTGATGAGATAGCGTGAAGATTAGTGTTATCCAATTTTCACTTCTTCGCTTTTTCTCATTCACATTTTATAAATCATTCCAAACATAAAGTTACTTGAGAAGTAGTCGCAGTTTTTGAAGTAGAAGCTAAGTTTTGATGGCTGAAACTCTTCCTCACCAATGATAAAAGGGAACGAGTAGGTGTAGATGGTTCAGATGGCGCATAACCTGAAGTTGTAACAAATCCAAAGTTTTATTTCATATTCTTTTTTGTTAGCAATTTATTCAAGGCATTGTGCAAGTAAAACTTTCAGCTCTTTATTGCTGTTCGTCAAGTTATTAGTAACTGAGTTGTTTATTTAGAATTTCCTGTAAAATGGAGAACAGATTCTGTGATATCCTTACCAAATAAAATATTTATATTTCTGATTTTAGAGACTCAAGAGAGCTTTTAAAATTGAAAATGAGAGCTTTTTTCTCAAGAGAGAAGGTTCTTTTTCTTGAAAATTAGTAAAAATTTTATTCTGTTACCACAATTTAATTTTAATTGATTACCTAAGTTATAGTCTATTTTGAGGCCCAAGTGTCCATATCTCCGTCTAGAAGATAACATATCATGAATTCACACTTTATGATACTTTTAACTACTTAAAAATTAATATATATATATATACGAAAGCAAATGTTCACGTTTACTTATGAAAAAGCAACAAAGATGACACTTACCAACATAACAATTTCCAGATTCCGATGGTCCGATGAGTAATTCATCAGGATTTACAACCTTATTGTTTTGGAAATTATTACTCGCCAAGAAGTTTCCATTCGAGTTATAACATTTCATTTCAGCAAATCTGAATACTTTATGCTATTGTTTATTATCACTCAGAGTTATGCTCAATTCAATTTGAATAGTTAAGTATTAATAGTCAATAAAGTTAACTAAGTCATTTTAATCATAAGAAAAAAAATGATGTGATCAAATATTAAGTATAGAACACTTTTATCAATCTTTCTCGCTGTGTAATTAGAAATTTCTTGATATCTGTATCTCTTCTGTTCAGTGCTTTTGTGTTGTGAGATTTTCACTTAAGTGAAAATTTTTTCAATCTAATTTAAATTCTTTTTTTTCTAAATTTAAAATCTCGCTGTATTTAGAATTTCACTGTTTCAAGACATCTCGAAATCTCGCGTCGCATCCTTCTATCTTGACTTTACAAGTTATATTTAATTACTAGCTTGCTTGGACTTAATGAAATTCCATCTGCTTGCCACAGTTTTGCAAAAGGTTCTTTTCATGGATGACAGAATGATAACAGAATGGATCTGAAGATTTTATTCTTTTGATATATTATTAAAACTAACCCATTTTTGGCAAAACTTTGCAAATTATGTTCCATTTCGATGTTGACCGAATTATTTTCATTTTTACGAACCGTACTGGTACTGTTGTATGGTATTTGATGCACGTTGTTGCTTATTGATAGCTTTTCAAGTCGGATCCGATCCAATGAGTGGGAAAGCTGAAAGTGCTTTACAGTAATTTAATAGACGATACCTTTCAGCGCTTAGACTAAACTGAAATCATCCCATTAGTTGAGACTTCAAAAGTAAACTGTGCAGCAATCATATATAACTTTTCGAAATAAGCGATCTCAATAAAATCAATGGATAGCCCAACAGCCAAATTTTGTTCCAGTAGTATAAAATGAATTTTTAGACTTTAAGGTAATTGTGGCTTTTTTTTTTTAAGTAAAAAAATTCATTTACCAGTTGTTCGTCCCAGCACTTTCCTGGTGTACCGATTCCTGAATACAAAAGTTCATTACTTTGTTTTAAAAAAAAGGTGTCATTAATTAGTCAAAATCCCTAGCTCATGACGATTTCAGTGCGTTTTATCATACAGTTGTCGGTGCATATACGTCGTTTGTTAAACATTAACAACTGTTCAGAACGAAGTTTTACAAAAAGCAATTTCATTAGACTGTCAAGACGAAACTTTGGTTATTACTAATTATAAGTGGCATGTTGAAATAATCCAAATGACAGACACATTGTTGCGTCGTCTTAGTTATTTCAGTTCATGTGGCCAGATCACGCTATTGTCCTGGCAATAGCTATGAATCCGAGATATCGAATATTTCTATGAATTGCTCATGTGGCTCCATTTTAAAGTTAACTCTGTTATAAGCATCAAGTTAAGCACGTCATCAAGCAGATTTTTATTATCAAATAATCCGATTTGACTATTTGTGATCGAAGAAGTTATAATTGCTTTTATCGATTTCATCAATACAAATTTCTTATGAAAATATTCTTTAACTTTTTCTTTGAACTTAGAGAAAGAGAGCAATATCTGCAACGATCCTTCATTCAGCTAAGCTGATCTTCAAAAAAAGAAAAAATCCATGATTTTTGTTTAGTTTCAAATAATTGTAACATCTAAAAGCTTTGCATACGAACACAATATAACAGCATGTAATTGAAAATTCTCCATTTAAGTAAGAAATTGAATTAGCATTAAACATAATGGGCTAAACCATATAATAAAACTTGTAAGTAGATATAGGACAGTATATTAATCAACACTCAGTTTAATTAATTATTTAATTTGGTCTACTTGAATTGTAACATTGGCAAGAAAATGAATCAGAATTTGGCAAAGTGGCCAAGAAATATTTCCTTTTGTAAAGTTAATTCTGAGGCTTTCAGTAGCAAATTTTATCGCAGTGATCGAACTGGAAAAAACTTATCTTTCTTTTTCTTTATTTTTCTGTCAAATTTTTAGGATGCTTTAATTCAACGACTAAAATTGAGTATTCAGCAAGAGTTTTAGACTAGCCGAAAGCTATTTCTTTTGCTTAATGGATTTTTAGTCAAATTAAAAATATATTTTAGAATGCAATCCGAAAAAGAACTTCAAATTTCCGAAAATTGAACAGAAGAAAGAGCCTTTTTTTTTTCATGAAAGAACGAAGTTATCCACTAATTATTTTTGAATTTCTGACAAAAAATTACTTTCACGTAATCAAGTACACTGCTAAGTAAGAAGTTTTTAAACATAATTACTTATTTAGGAGCCAAATAAAAAGACTCAAATAATTGGATATTGGAATTTACTACAATAACCAACTAACCATTAACATTAATTTTATAACGTTCGCAGTCATCAGAACTTGGCCTTCCAGTTGTTGTTGTAGTCTGAAAACTACATTTCTTTCGAATTGAATTCATTCACTTGAAAAATGAGTTGATTTATTTAAAATTCGAAATTTTAAAATTAAAACCAAAATTGAAACATTCCAGGAATATATGTTATTGTATTTTCTTGATTTTATTCTTGAAGTTATAATACCCTTATGTAAATGGAAAATTTCAGTTCAGGATTAGACATTCATTAATTTAGCTCAGTTTTATCAACTTACCGCATTATTCTCAGCCACATTTCCATTTTGTGATTCGTTTAGTGCTGCATGGAAATTTCCCTTCCATGAAGCTTTCTCATTGACCAATAGTTGAACGTTTTCATTTGGAACTGTAGAAAACGGAAACTTCATTGAACGAACAGATGGCCATTTTGTTCTGTAATTAAAAATTTACACTTCCTTTTGAAATTCTTCCCTAAGTTTACCTATTCCTATATTTTCGACAACAAAAAAGAATTTTTATATACCTGAAGTATTAGCAAAAACCTTTTGAAACTAAAAAACTATTTTCGAATGAAAGGAATCTTTTAAACGCAGTACTAAAATTCACTAATTTATAAAGATATAAATACATATCAAATACGATGACGTAACAATTCTGTGAAGTAAAACGTGTGACATTAGCACGGAACTATTGCGTAAAGTCATGTTTAAGTACACTACTGAATTACTGATTGCAGCGTAACCATTGTTACATCACTTGACTTTAAACCGATCAGTAGTAAAATGATTCAAAATAATATTATTAATTTTTTGGCAAGATTTTTTCCCATTACTTTATTTTTAATACAAACAATTTATTTGTAATTTAATAACTTGGAAAGTGCACTGCTAGATCCGCTACTTCCGCTCATAATCCATTCATAATCTAAATTGTCTGATTTCCATCCTCCTCTGTTCATCGAAATTCCAGCTCCAAGTGGGATAGCATATTCAATCAGCCCATCTGATCGTATCTTTGGTAGTGACTTGCGTAATATTCTTTCCTGCATGATTTTTGTGATAGGAATTAAAAGATCGAAATTAATAGCAATTGTCATAAGCCTACTCAATAAAAAAAATTCTGATTAGATCAATTAGTCTCACAAAGTTTATCCTTTAGATTATCATCGTGCAACATCCATCTAATGGGTAAGAATTAAGCTTAAAAGTTCAATTTAAGCAATAAAGATGAATATTTAATATTTAAAAGTATTTTTTATACAGATAGGTCAATATAGAAGCATTTTATTTTGAAATGAATTATCAATTAATAGAAGAAGTACCATACTCAATGACTGTCTAGTCTTAGTAGATAAAACAATTACAGAAAAAAAATAATTATTGATGATTAAAAAAAAAAGGAAAAATGTGTAAAAAAAAAAACCTTCACAGCACTCAGAAGTCCATAGGCGCGAACTTTTTGCTCCAAATCAGCGACCGATTTCAGCAAACGTTCGGTAGAATCATTTGAAAGATGCGCAAAAACAGCAAATAATTCGAATGCAGCTAATCTAGAAAAATTCTGAGGAATTAATTCTAGAGGAAGGAATTAATCATTAATGATACTAACAACTGTTAACATTAACTGTTGATAAGAGAAAGGAATTAATCATATATTATACTGAAAACTATTAACTGTTGATAAGCAAGTGGAAGAATGAATTTCTGTTAATAAATCTTCGATAAAAATTACAAGGAATTTATTTTGAGGAAATTCTCATGCAGTTAATCATCTGCTGAATTTATCCGACAAAGTCAACCCCTTGAAATCAATTTCTTCCATATTGCACATTTTATACGGTATCAACTAGAACTTGAATAAATATTTCCACCTAAATAGGACAAAAACAGTATTTAGTCTTAAATGTTTAAATGAATGGAAGAGTTAAACCGATCAACAATGGAAATTTTTCAAAATACTACTTTTTTTAAAATAATTATTCATATTTTAAAGGAAATTGTTCATTAGCCACATTACCTAACACGTCTTTTTTGATCGGCAAGTAGAGGTACGACAATATCAGCAATTGCTTTTAAATTAATTGAGTGTGAATCGAATGTGAGCAGTGCAGCTGTCATAATATTTAAAATCTGAAGAGAGAAATGAATGAAGAAAAGGCAAATGTGGTAATAATATTATTAGAATCTTTCATAAGTATTATTCTATTACATTGATTACCATTCATTTCTGATGGTGGCAAATGTCTGTCCACTGGTTTCATTTGTTAGTGTAAAGTAAGAGAATTTTAAAGAAAAAATAATCTAATTCCCGGAAAAATATTGCCTGATTTATGCGAAGGTTCAACATCATTCAAACTTTTCATCAGCTTCTCAGAAGAAAAAGTTTGATCTAAGATTTGAATCTATTTCAAAATTTTACTAAAAATAATGGCTTCTACATTGTTGTGAAAATGTGAAAACCTCTTCTCGGATTCGTGAACTCTGATGCTCCGAATAAAGGCATAAATATGAGATGACACTTTTTGGTGAACAATGCCGCATAGTTGTCATGCAAATTGCCATAATTTTCTTCTTTATCGTAGATTTCTGATTGCCAAAATGCTTCGAAATTAAGCCAATTATTTGCTACAATAAGTAAAATACGTCAAATACAGGTAAGTGAAAGAACGTCAAATACGATTAAATTTTTTGCGAAAATTGATTTAACCGCGTATCACAGCTTTATTATCAAAACTTTAATTTTTTTGCTTTTGTTGTTACAAGATATTATATACCACTGAACATTTCAAGTTCAAATCTGCAAAAAAAAAAATTCCTTTACGCAAATATTTTTTAACGGATAAAATTATTGACCACAACTAACTATTAACTAAATAATTGAAGTTGAGAAAGTAAGCAAGACGCTGTAACCTGACGTGTTTGCTAGTGTTTGAGGTCAAATACTAACCTGTACATATGGAGCCAGAAGTGGTCCAACTTTTTCTAATGTTAAACAAAGAACATCCAAACAGAGTGCGTCAACTTTAAAATTCAAGTCATCCAAGACATTGCCCAAAGTTAGGAAATAAGAATGCAGATGAGTAGCAAATTTACGCACATCTTCGGGTGTTATTCCGTTCAGAATATCTCTTACCTGAAGTAAAAAGAAAATTCTTAGTTGTAAATGAAAATATTCAAATTTTTAGCTAGAAAGAATTTCCACTCAATGGAAGTAACATTTTACAGACTTGTTCTAAAGCAACAATCCTTGATGTTGGATCAGTTTCATTACTGAGCATGGTACTGGTTAGCACTGGAATGATACCGAACCGATAACGCAACTCTACATCGATGGATGATGGAACTTTCTCTTTGCTCTTGAGACTTTCTGAAACTACATTAGTGAAAGAAGAGTAAAACTCTAGTATATTGCTGAAACTTCCAATTTCTTGTGCTTTTTTTGTTGTTCGAACATCAAAATTATAATTCCTACAGTATTTTATTAGGTTAAATTCTGATTGGTCTTCATAGTGTGCTAACTTAGACTCTAAGAAAATGTGAATTTAACTTAAAATACATATCAGTGGTGAATTATTGTAATTATCTTGAATGTTTGAAAGAATTATTTGTACCTTTTGTGATTTCGCTCGTTTCAGTGATCATTTGCTCATATTTCTTGCATATCTCATACTGTTCATTGGTTAATTCCGACAAAATTTTCCACAGTTTCTCTGCACCTAAATATGCTGAAAAAAAAAGAGAGGGAGAGACTCATTTAATTAAGTGGAACTTAGAATCAGTTGTTCATCAAATGCAACTTTTTTTTGTAAATTGCTACTGTATAAAATACCTATCAAGCAACATACTGGCTGCTTCAATTTTTATGATACCAGTGAATCTATTGATATATGAATATGAATTCGTTGAACCATTTAAGTGTTCCGGTAATTACTACTATTGTCAACATTTTTAGTACTGAAAGAGTTTCTTCTAATATCGACCCACTTTAGCAATTAGAAATCGAAAACTTTCGCATTCTTTTAAATATAAAAAGACTCATCAATTCGATACAGAATCCATCTGAACAAAAATGTATCAAGGTGATGTAATTAATTTATTATATGTATTCTACTGCTCGGTTAGAAAAATAAACGAACCATTGAAGTGAGCAAGTAAACGGGCAATGTTTGTACATCTTTCCGGTGAAACGGTAAGCATCATCTCGGCTAGACCGCTGATCAGAAGCTTCCAGTTCTTATCAACATATTCCGCTAGCATAAGATTTGGGATCTCCTTCAGTGCTTCATCTTTCATTCGTGAATTGTTCTCATCACTTAACAAGAAACTTACTATCACCTCCTGTAACAAAAAGAAAGGCTTATCTGCTGAGTTCTGTTGCATGAATTATAATTATAATTAGATTTAGTATCATCAGCGAAATGAGAATTTAGATTATTCTCTTTGGCTAAACTCTTTGAATTTGAAAATGTGGCATAATCATAAAGCTGGGTTTTTTCTATTTTTTTTATAAAAATTTTGAGCATTTTAGATGAAAATTTTCATCGATCATTTCAGAATACTTATCAATATGTATTTTTTGAATTATTTTCATTTCTTACTTCTGCTAATTCTTTTCACTCTTGGATGTGATTACCATAATTAAGGGAGAAATTTACCTGAACAACACTGAAAGCGCCAGGTTCCAATTTCAGGTAAGCTGTAAGCATTTGATTTGTAATTCGACGTATGGTTATTTTAGGACTGCCTAGCTTGGTCACAACACACGGCAATAAATACGTTATGCACCATTCCATGTACTGAAGTGATTCATGCTTTAATTTCTTCAAATTGTGAAAAAAAAGGAATGAATTTGAAGTTATGACAAAGTTTCCTTCAATGTCGCTCCTTTTCAAGTACCAAAACCTATATCTGAAGCACAGAAATTTTATTGCCATTTTTTAACTAATGAATTAATTTATTATTCGATTGGTGCACATGCGATGTTACTGCTTCCGTTCTCTATTAATGCAACATTTAACGGTCCGGATAAACTAATTATTTTAAAATTTCGCTGCATTAAATTGCTTTTGAGGGGGGAAGGGGGGGGGGGCTGAGTAAAATCAGTTATCCATGTGGTTTGTACCACTAAGATTAAATTGGATGTTATCTGATTAGATTCAAATTTATGTGGATGATACAAAGCCCTTGCATGAATTTGCATTTAATATTAAGTTTCATCGCTCTAGTACTTTTTCAAATTGTGTGGATAATTTTATTCATTCATTTAATTTCCTTTCTAGAAGCAATTTGTGGGAATATAATTTCATCCTTACCACATTCATAATTTAGATATTTTTAAACTGAATTTAATTGTTAAAATTCTTTATCGATACGTTTTTTTTCTTTTTTTTTTTAATCTTTAATCGATATTTTTATCCCAATTTGTTTGTTAAAAAGGCTTATATATTTTGTTTATTAATTATCAGGTTTTTGTTTACTTTGATGAAAAAAAAAAGATTTAAATTTCATGGAAGGACACTTTATCACTTTATTTTTTCTTTCCATTTAAGACTCTCCTAATCAATAAATACTGGAAACCCGAAATGAATGTCAATTATTTCAAATATTGTTATCATAAGGCATAACAAATTCCGTTAGCCAACATTTTTTTGAACTGAAGAATTGAAATAAAAAAAGAATCATGTGCACGATGTTCTGCATTTTTTTCAAATTATTTGATCACTTAAAAATTTGCTTATTAATTAGTTCAACTACTTTATGAGGTACTTGAGGATTCTTTTTCTTAATTGTATGATGTAAGCTTTATGTGACATGTCTTTTCTCAAGAGTCGAGAATTCCTTAAGGATTCTTTATCGATGTGTTATGTGCCTCTTTACAGTTCATCTCATTGTAAGGATATTCAATTAACGAGAAGAGAAGAATATGAAAAAAGTTATTAAATATGACAATGAGCAGAATCGTGTCAACAAATGAATCTGATATATAAAGGTTTTTTTTTTTTAAAGGACTGAGAAAATTAAATTTTTAAAAAGTCAAAAAAAAATAAATAGGTTAGACGAAATATTGAAGCCAAGACTAATGAATCTTAGTGCTGGGCTCAGTTCAAAAAGCGATGAATTTATTATTGAATAATTACAACTTACGTTTCCAAAAGTAGGCAGTGCATCATGTAAGAATTTTATACACTGATGTTGTACCTCCCAGCGATCATCCATCAGAAGCCGTTCGAGCTGCTTGAATAAATCTCCCTTCTTGACGAACTTCGAGAACCAATGAGGATCATGCTTTGTCCATATCGTCAGGCGATTCAATGTCTAAAAAGGCTTTTCTGAATCCAGCTCAAAGATTTGTCGTTTTTTTTTTCTTAAAATTCAATTTTCTATGAGAATTTAAGGAACTTTTTCTACCAAATTGTAGAGAGTTCTAATAAAAAGTATCAATGAGAATCCTTTTAATCCCTTATTTATCTCTTAAACTTTTTACAAAGCTTTCTAAAGTGTGAGGATCTTTGATCCCCTCGAAGATTCTTCTGGCGATTTTTTCAAAATAAATTTCCAATTGCATATTTAAATATTTGCTCTCATCCCTTCATATTTTTCCTTAATACTAACTTGCAAGCGGAGATCGAAATCGGTGCTGCGTAGAAATTCAACAATATCTTCATCAGGTGGTAATAATGCCATGTTGCGATCTGTCACTATTGGTGTCAACATTGCTAAATTACCTGGAATAAAATTCTACAACTTCGATGTAAATGAAGTGAAGGTGAATCTTTCGCTAATTTTAGGAATGGTTTCAAAAAAAAGAAAAAGAAAAAGAATGAAATGATTTGATGGCTCTGTTGAGAAAGTAATGGAGAAGTTTTTTACAAATGTGATGCAATTAATCCGCGGTAGAACAGTTGATATTCTGCGGATTTTTTAGTGCAACAAAATTTCCTTCTCAATCTAAATGATCCTTATTACTAGTCAGATCTTTCTAGAGTGAAGCTTTAACGAATTGATCTGATTATCACTTTAAATTGAAGCTATTTCACCTGCGTCATATAATCTTAGTAAAAACAAATATTGCTGAATAGTATTAATTAAAGATTGCGTTAGTAATAAACAATGAGTAATTAATTTATATCGTTAAAAATCACATCTCTAACGAGTTTTGAACTATTATGAATGTCCATCTATAAATTGTAAATGAAACATGAAGAAATGCTGAAGTAAAATAAGTTGAAATAAGATAAGAAATAGAAAAATATGAAATTATTAAGTGATAAATGTAATCAGAGTGGGAACGCAATTGCATTCTTAATTATCTATCAATTCAATGATATCAGGAATCGAGAATGAATGTATGATAATATGAGGTAGTATGATGATAATTTATTATTCGAAGACAAATTGATTTTGACATTGAAGCATTGGATTACTTTTTGTCTGAAACCTAAAATGAAAGTGGATATGAGAAGAGGTGGAGTGATAGTGCGATTTCTTGTCACCACGGTAACCAAATAACCTACCTCATTGCCGTGTAATTAATATCCATAGCATTCTTACTGTCTCACGCATCCAGTTCTAATAATATCAATGCTGTACCTATCTTATTGTAGTATGCAAGAAACTGACACACAATACAATCGGTTTAAAAAGTTTCCATTCTCAGATCAAATTTTTTAATTTTTCAGTGAGAAAATTTTAGATTTAATTTAAGAAAAACTCTCTTCCAACATTATTTTGGGACAATTAGGCTGGTGCACGTATGACACCAATGACCAATGAACCAACCGACTAGTCTTATCATCAGATAATTGTCTACCAAGAAATTTATAGACAGTTTCTGGTACTTGATATAGACGATGTCACATTATCACTAATTGCTACTATTGATCCATTTTATCAGCTTAAAATATCCGGATTTTAATTGAAATCTTCAGTTCTTCGAAGATTGAGAAAGCGTTTTCACTTTATTGAAAATGTCAACATTGAGAACTTGCGCATCCGCATGAACTCTTTAATGATCAATATTAAACTGTGTGATTTGAAAGGTCACGAAATTATGAATCAATTTATCATCTCAGACACTAACAGAATGATTTAAAAACATTCATTCTATAGCAGTCATTTCAAATTTGAAAAATTTTCGATGATCATTTGCCGATGCTGTGAAATGATTAGTTTTTCTAAACAACTTTTTTATTTCTCATTGCTTTTGAGCCAGATGAAACGACACTTGATGATAGCCAGCCTAGATGGAATATTCATTCAAACTGCTTGCATTTAGCTTCCTTTTTATCCTCTAAAGACATCGAACATCGAACATCAATCAATTTTTATCGAATAATTTCAGCACTGACATTTGCCGCAGTTCTAGCTAGAACATTTCTTCCACTACCACTATCATATCATTTCAGTAAGACTGAAATCATTTAAGTCTTAACTGATGTTATAAGAAGTATTGATTTCTTATAAATTATGATCTCAACTCAACTCTTTAATGCACCACTAATTTCGCCCTTCGAATGAATCGCTACTGCTCCTCTGTCCGCTCCTCTTCTCTTTTCCCATTAAGAGTGACCTAAATTTCAATTTTTATGACAATGATTTGATAATAACGCTGACAGTGATAACAGTGCTCTTACTATTCCATTAGAGTCCCTTGTTACCATCTAGTTTTAGTTTCAATCGTTTAAATTACTTTTTCTTTTAGCACTAAAATTTGATGACTGAAATTTAATCTGAATAAATTTTAAATTTTTAAATCATTTTTAATTTTTATCGCTACTCACACAAAGTCCTCTTGCAGCGCTAATAACCTTACTGATCTTTTGTCAGGAGTACTAAAAACTAATTAACAGTAGAAAATCTTTAAATTTTACAATATTTCTGTAAGCATTCAAGGTGTGCAATATTTTACTATGCTTCATATTTCGTGACCCATGGAAGCAGTTTAGACCTTTATTAAATGACCCGTGACAGCAGTTTTCCAACAGCTTACATCATCAGTCTAATAATTTTTGATTTCCCATTCTAATACAATGGTTGTTTTTTAGGCAAATTCAGTGGAGTTCTCTCAAAATTAAATTACACAGTCATTTTTCTAACTTTGCATTTAGGATTTTTCCTGGCAAAAAAAATTTATCAAATTTGTCAAATTTGGTTCAGAATTTCGTTTTTTTTTTCTTCCTCTTTTTTATGCACAGCATTAAATATGCTTACTTAATTCTTGGATTGGTAATTTTCAGGATGAAAATTTGCACTGTGTAAGATTACATACTACTATGATTTATGAGAACTTCAACAGAAACACAAAATTTTCAAGCTAACGATTTTTCTCAGCTGAAGTCAAACTAATGCACACGACAGCACATTATGATGATGCTATTTCGTTATATGAACAAAAAATTTTACTTGCTGAAAAAAGTGCGTAATTTCGCTGATTAATTTTCGAGAGCTCCATCAGAAAACTTCAGTGACTGATTGTGATTATTATTTTATTCGCTGTTCATTTTACGATAGCCTGAAATTGTATCGTAAAGAAAAAGATTTCGAATTTTAGGTCGTTGATAGAAAAAATTTAATTAATCCTCAATGGTATATATGACAATAGTTGAATTATTTTGATAAATAAACAAACTGTCGAAAAATCTCATATGTATCATTGATTATTATTAGTTATTGTGTACACATGGAACACATATAGACGAAACGCACACGCATACGGACACACGGAGATGCTACGCACGTGCACGTATAGAATATACGCACATGTGTAGTATACACGCACACGGTTATGAATACGTCACCTACACCTAATCCAATATTTGCGGAGCCTTCGGAGTGTGTTGCTGGAAATTCCAACGACTTTTCATTCCTTTCATTATTAAATTTAAGTAACAGAGTAACTGAAATTGAAATTAATATTTTGTTTATTTATGGTATTCTGAAAGATTTTCTTGGTTAAGCAACTGTTCGTTTTCTTTTCTTGTTGATTAGTTTTACTATTAGCAAAGTTGTCGCAAGTTGGATTGAACAGAATGGGCTTCTTCATTAGAATTCTAGTGATTTTCTGTGAAAATTAGGCTACCGGATCAAACTTTTATTCATATGCTTCAGGAAAGAACTGATGCTCCTGGCATAAATTCCATTTCAGTAAATGATAATGTGTCATGAAATGGTCAAAAAAACTAATCTTGCGACCGCTTCGAATCGTTAAATTGATTTAGATTAGAATTTAAGGTCGGTTCTTCTTGAAGCCTTGTTTAAAAATAATTTTGAAAGCAAAGTGATCGATCAGATATTATAGGCTTTTCTTTGCTCTCCATTTTTAACAACAATTCTGTTTTGATTTTTCCAAAATTAAAACTTTTTAAGAAAATTACTTAGAAAAGAAATGGAACGGAATTTTCTAGAAGTTTTTTAATCTTCGGTATAATTATGGGCTTTTATTTTTATATAATTTTTTTTGCGGACGATTCATCTCCTTTTATTAAAAGTGCTGGCTTAAATTACTGTCTTTAAGAAATCAGTAGATTTTTGAAAAATCATTGAGGAGGCAATATCATTTCTCTAACAATATTATATTTTGTGCCAACAGAATAATTCAATTCAAATTCAACATTATATCAAATTTTTCAAATTCTATTTTCTGGACTGTACCATTTGACACTAATAATTATTTCTGAGTTTTTTCTGCGCAACATTCAGTTAAAAATTCACATTTTCATAAAATTTTCATTCGGTTTTATTAATCATCAGTAGGAAAAATGTATTCCGGTCGTGAAGTCTTCCGAGTTTTCAGTAATTTCTAAATTATTCAAGTTAATATAAAGTCTATAAGCAACCTGTATTCATTGTCATTTAAAAACTATCCATCTCTTTCTATTATATAGAAAACAGTAGCTTTTCTGAAGCGTCAGCTTAATTCCTTCAAGTTATCCTTACCCTTTCTTTACTATGACCACCAGTTCCCATATTTCTTCGATCATTCAACTGGATGATAAAGTTTTTACCGGTAATTTTCACTGATTCCAGAAGCAGTGCGGAATCTGATTCCATTTTCGAAAGCAAAAATGAATTCCGAAATTGAAAAAAAAAGAGGAAATGACGTTCTTGAATGAAATTTATGTTGGCGACACTTCTGTTGCAAATTTAGAATTTTGCTTTGTGCTAAAAAAAAAAAAAAGGAACTTTGCTTTACGAATTGATTACTTTCCATTTTATCCTTTTCAGTATGAATCTTTTTTAATGAAGAAAGGAGCAATGAGAAGGAGATTCCATAAGCGTTTAAGAAAAAAAAAAGTAAGAAGTGCTAAAAAGAATCGAAGAATATCAACAACTGCTTTCAAAAGACAGTTTTACTAGTAATCATTGTGTCCTCAATTGCCAGACAAGTAATAATATACGAGAAGTTAAAGTAGAATTGATGAATAATTAAGTAAACAAACATTAATCATGTAAACTTGTAAATGAATGAATAATGCATTAAGGAAATGATGAAATACCGCCAATCTGAATTGACTTCTCATTCAGAATGGAATCAAGTTATCACATTGAAAGGTCAGAGTAAGGTTAGTCTATTAATTAACAAAAAAAGACTTAACAAAACTGGATAATAACCTAATTTTTCCTGATTAACAGCGCTAAATTATTATTCGTAACTGATAGATTTTCGTATTATGGATCTTTTAAGTTGTAAAGGTTTTCGCAATAAGAAAGTAAGTGTTTGTTAAGCGATAAAGTTGATTGATCACTGGTAAACAAATAATTTGAAGTCACAATGAAGTTAAAGGATGAGTTAAATGAATGATTTAAGGTCAAGGAAAGAAACTTGAAAGATATTGAAGTGAGGAAAAAAAAAACAAAATTGTAAAGTCATTATAGGTGACTTTCCAGTTCCAACTAGGAAGTGTTGCTGTCAGGAATATTTTCCGATCAATTGAAATACGTAAAGACCAGTTTATCGTTTATTGTCGGTAGAAATTCAAAAATTTTTTGACTAATTGTTTCCGGTTTCTGATTGAAATTATGGTTGAAATAAACTATTGTTTCTTCCGCATTAGTGACATTTGAACAACTTGTTACAACAGTGTTAAGTGATCAAGTTCTCTAAATCATTTTTAAAACGACACTTTAAATCGCTGCAAAAGAAGGAATTGCTTAAGGTCAGAACTGATCCCGTTAGCTCCCTGATGATGTGAAGCTATTTTATTGTTTTAATCGTTTATTTTTCAAATGAAATATTCAATATTATTACATTAGCAATTTTGAATGGCAATGTTTTTTATCCCAAAAATGCTACAATCTTTTTTGCTTTTGCGAATAGTATTAGATGGAGTTGAAAATTTTAATTAAAACTTTTTTGGGTGCTCAAGCTGACATTAAATTAGGAAATTTTTTTTTTATTATAGTTGTTTTAATTTCTTTTGTTCCATAAAAATTTTGCTTAATCGAACTGCAAACTGCAAATTGCTTTTAAAACTTTTAAAAATGGTTCATAATTAAAAATTAGTTTTTAGTAAGAAAAGGGACTAAGTGTGCGAAACAGCTGACTTGTTGGAATAACTTGTTTTCTCAGTTATTCATTCTGTTTGATCCTTACATCGGTTCTGATGCCATTTCACAAGATAAATTTATTAGAAACTTTATCTCCTTTTTTTTTTGAAGTTATAATTCCACTTAAAGCATTTTGTTCTATTAGAAGAGTTTTAAATATAAGAGGAATTATTGAGGAAATAAAAAATTGAAGAGGTTTCGTTTTGTTTCTCTTGTTTATTCAAATTTTAACTTAAACAAAAGGATTGATAAATGTGTTTCTAATAATTTGTGCATTTTGCATGCAAAAAAATCACAAAGTCTGAAAAGATTTTTTTTCGCAACCGAAAAGTTATTATTTTATATCAAATATGTGCTTTTCCAAAATTTCCACTTTTTTTTTGCTGCTATTTTGTTAAATGTTAGCGTCAAACGTTCTCAGGAAAGGAGAGTTATTCTAAAATAATTAGAAAAGACTGCTAATTGCACATAGCTTTAAAATTCGTTAGGAAAATTCCACTTTGAATAAAATGGCATATTTCAATCGGTGAACAGCTTTCTTATTCGTAGAAAGAAAAATTTGCCTGTTATATTATTTTTCATTTATCCAGAAATCCTTTTTTCAAGTTTTTTCCTTCTTCTTCATCCACCTCACTTTTTTCCATTTCTTTTTTTAACTAACTGAAACAGTTGTCATCATTTTTCAACCGTTTTCATTTCCACTTCTTCAAATTCCAACAGTTTCTTCCTTGTTCTCTGTGTTTGTATGAGATGTTGTCATCCGAAATTACAACAATCTAAAAATTATCATTTTGTCGAACTTTAATACTTTCCTTGTCAGTGTAATAAATTAACTGAATACTAACTTCGATTTATTTTTGCTTTTTTGATCATGTTTTACCTTTTCCTTTTCAATAATAATTTCCGGTTCATCATCCTCCAATCCTAAAATTGTTCTCTCATTGATCTAGATGAAGATTGGAATATTAGAGGAAGTTGATGCAAGCTTTAGACATTAGATGAATGACAGTCTGATCATCAGTTGATAAATGTATCCTAAAACTTTGTGTGTTGTTCCTGCTGCCATTTCACTAAACTCGTTCAACGTCTTCTAAGCCGATGGATGGACGAGTCGCTTGGTAGTTTGAAGTCATCAATCTGTTATAAAAATAAAATGGTTCAAGTTTGAAAGTTAGTCAAAAATTTTACTCATTAACTAAACCAACATAATTTCCTCACACAATCCATTACTCTTACTGCAATCCAAACGGTTTTTTCTGGCTTTCCTTCGATATAAAAAAATATTATTTACCTAATATTCTTTACACAACCAGTGATCTAACAATTAATTAATTGAGCTACTATTAAGTCGCTTTTGATGAGTAATTAGTATAGCTTTCAACAGTGATTTTTAATGAAGGCAATATGTTGTTTTGGAATCTAACACTTTTCAGATCACAATCCTTTCATTCTCTTCTCCAAGTTTATACTGAAAAATGCTTACAATTTTTTTAAATAAGAAAAACTGAAATTAAATTACTTGACAATAATTCATCACATAAATTTTTAAACTACCAACATGTGACAGAATCTTATTTGTTATACACATATATTTCTTTTTTCTGAGCAAAAATTGTGAATTTTTCGATTAAAAAGAAAAAGGGTCCATTTTGTTATAATATTGAGATAGGAAAATTATATTTAACATCAGTATTACTGGATCAATTTCATGTTTCTTCCTCAAATAGGATATGTTACTTTAAATTTCGGAAATTATGTCATTTGCATGATCGCAATGTAAAAATTTAGCCCTTCATTTTAACCCTTCATATTTAATTAATTATTTCGTATTCAATTATCTCTAATTTTCAGTTTAATATTTCAGTTGTTTCATTTCTCAATGCTTTCCTTAGCACATTGAAGTGAGTCTTAGTCTGATGAGATTTCAGTATCGAAGTGAGGATAGAAAATTACGGAATTATACCTACCTCGAAAGCCTTTTCACAATTGCCCTATAATTAGACAGACTATTTTCCTTCAGCCAGATTACTCTAAACTTATTTAAATAATTATGAATGCGATAAGAGGAGTCTAAGATAAGTGGGGAAATAACATGCACTTAAAAATTCGAATAAATTAGATAATCAACTATGGCTTTGAACGTCAGTTTGTTATTCATTAATAACTTGAAATAAATATGCTGCTACACATCATCCTTATCTTATTATATAAAATAAAATTCCGTGAAGCTAATGTTGCTAATTGATGTATTGATACGAATCAATGAATGAAAGTTGTGTTTGTAGATACAGGCAGGATTCAGAAAGCATTATCTTCAGAAGGAATCGAGTTTTTGCAGTCTGAAAAGTGAAAAGCTATTTGTTCTACGCGTGATAAATGTTAGTGAAAGTAATTTTTAACACAAAATTAAAAAGTAATCTATTTTTGGCGTGGCGAGAAAAAAAATTGGATCTCCTATGCAATTTTTGTGGTTATCTATCATTATAATGTGTATTTCTGTTTCCGGAACAATGTCGAATCTGTCGAAGATTAATATTTAACTTGTTGCTTGAAAAATTCAATACTACGGATTGGAAGGGAATAATATTTCAGTGGTTAGAAATGTAATTAAAATAAAATAATGTAGGAGGAAAGAAAATTCAAAATATCTTAATTATTACTGAAGTTTTTCAGAAAATATATGTCTTGCTGCTTGTTTCAATAGATTATAGGATAACAATGCAGCTAGGGTTGGATTTTTCTCAAGAGTTTTAAGCAAGTCAATAACATGCTTTATTTATCAGTCAAAAGGAAACCATTAGTCTTGAGAAAGCTTCTGCTTTTGAGCTCCTCATTATTAAATTCCATCCTTCTTCCAACTATGCATATTGTCTTTTTTTTCTTTCAGAACACATTTTCGTCCTTAGTGACATCTGTGTTTGTTAACATTTCTAATGACGAATAATGAATTAATTAACTGATTTCTGGACCGTTGGTCTTTATCATTCATTACTTGGAAATTGTTATCATCATCGATTTAAATTTCATTTATCAAAGTAATGGTGTATTACAGCACTGAATTTCGAAATTTCATCTTTTTCTTATTTCTTTCTTTTTTTTTTTTTTTTTAGAAAATGTATTCCATCACCGATCAGAAACGCATTGAAAATAATATTGAATTTCGACAGATTGCTCTTATTCCATTGGATGTTACATGAAGTGCTCTTAGTTTGCTTGCACAGTATATTTTCTACATATTTCTCAGCTTATCACAATCTCATATGCATCAGCACTGTTTTAAATTTACTTGAACGACTTCAATCCCTTGTCCATAATGAAGAAATGTATATCAGATTAATTCTTTTCTATTAAATTAGTTGATTTTTCTTTTCTTAATTATAAAAACAAAGATTTATAGCTCTTCAATCAACTTAGAAAGTGTATTATATTCAAAATTGATTAACAATTGATTTTTTGAATAATTTTTGAATTTTTTTTTTTAATAAAATATTAATCATAAAATTCTTTAGATCTAGTGAAACCATTGGCTCAACCAAAAATTATTCAGTTGGTAATCATTCATTTTCAGTTTCGTATCATTGAAAATTTGAAAAAGATTTCCTAATAATAATGACATGTAACCATTAAGAGACACCTGCTCGGCTCACTTGGTTTTTTAAAAAAGTTTCCATTTTAGTTTGCAAATTTCAATTTCACTACCTTTGAACACTTTTTTCAACTGAAATTGGCTGCTTTTGACAACTTTTATTTGCACTGCAATCTAGTTTTCATAAATTACACTTATTATATTAATTAATGTTCAGCAAGCTCATTATTAATGTTGAAGAAGCTCAATATTATCACTTTTAATGGGATATTTAGTTAACAATAAATGGGCCTTCACATCAACTCAAAATTTAGTAGAAGCATTCACAGCTACCGAAAAAATTAATTTTCAAATGGTTTTAAAAATTCTTGTCAGTCAGCTACTACTAGTTGTTATCATTATCAACATCATAAGTGTTATTCGTAACAATAATTTTCTAGGAAAAAGTTACTGTAATAAAATACGACAGCGAGGGGAAGTAGTGACTAATCTTCATCAATTTTACTTTTTCCTTGCTGTTGTTCGTACGTGCTGCTTTTGCTGCCACTGTTGCTGCAACTTTCGATTTCCGTTTTCATTAAACAATTACGTTTGTTTGTTGCACAAAAGCTCTTCCAGGCATTGCTAAATTCATCACAAATAAAGCTATCATTAATTCAGCTTTATCTTATCTTTTCATGATAAGAAATCACGACATTCTTCCATTGTATGCAGACTTCTGTCTGCTTCTAATTTCCTGATGCAAAGATTTTTTTTTTCCACTTTTTTGATTAGAAAACTTCTGTTTGAAATTTGTTGTTTTTCGAAATTATAACTTTAGGTCATCGTTTGAGATCTTGAGATGATCATAGATATCTTTTGCCTGAATTTTATAACTACCGACAGTACTGACATAAAGAAAGAGGCAGTTTCAAGTAAAATTAAGCACACGTAACTAACTAACTACATACAGCTCTCCCGTTTACTCGATATCCTCAATATTCTTTCTTAATTCGACCTCACTGGACACCTTTTGTCTACCGCAAATTTTTTATTGGCACATTATCCTTTTTCATGATGCAATTTGACTCTAAATCGAAGTCACAGTTATTTGCAAGTGTTTTTTATTTTCAAAGGATGGCTTACATTATCTTTTAGGAAAATTTTTATTGAAAATGATTCCATTTTCCTAGCAATAGTGAATTTAAAAAAATAAAAGGTAAGAAATGAAGTGAGGTGAAAAAAAAAGAAAAAATTTAATGGTACAGTAAGGTAGTTTTAAACTACTCTACTGTTACCACATATTAGTTTTAAATGCTAATGTGTCTGTTTGTCTTAGCATCAACAGATGACAGATGACAGATGACACAATTAATCACAAATACATTAGCACTGAATTTCTATTTCTACCATGCGTCATCCGGAAATCCAGATAGCAATTCGGTTCAGTCTTCGGAAAATGTTTTCAATGTTTTTTGTATTTTCGGTAATTCGTATTAAAATTCAGTCTTTTTAAACTTCTCTTTTCAGTAAGTGATTGAAATTCCATGAATCACTGTTTCACACATGTCATGACATGATGAATAATACCAGCAAATAAACTTCCCTGAGCGTTCTCACCTTGCATTGTGCGTAAGTTTTCGACGAAAGGGAATTTTTCGACGCAACACAAGCAACGAATATGACGATTCCAACAGCAGTTGCAATTATGGATACGTCAAGAATTACAAAACAACGGCAACAGCAGCGTGAAACTTTGTCACCTTCACCAGTGGTTGTACTACGTTCTACACCGGGTACCGTCTAGTCCCAGTTAAAGCTTTTTTCTTCTTTTCTTTCCTGAACTTAAGTAAGAAATGAAAATGTTCCTTCGCACTTCGTAATGATTTCTCGAGATTCTCCAACCTGATGTCAACTCTTTACACTCAACTCTTGGCTAGCATTCATTTTGTTCTGTTCAGAGCTTTTAAGGTCACTTGGATGAACTGAATCTATTTTGATCACCTAAAGGAATTGAACCTATTATGAGAAGAATGATCATTAGGCACCCATAACGGCTGATAAAAAAATCGTATCATCTTGGATATGCTAGTACTTTGCTGACAACAAAATCTAAAACCAACTGCTAATTAAATCCTGAATATTTCAATACTGAAACTAAAATTCCGGGTCTCATAACAAAAGCCGGAGACAATCGAATTCCTCTCAAAACACTTTCCATTTCTGTTATTCGGTTTAGTCCCTTCAGTGAAAAGCTTTCATCCCAAGATGTTGAACAATCTGATGTATTAGTTTCAGCATAATATCAAAAACCACAAATCACTAATAAAGGAAGAAAAAATCACTTTTACTACCTATTAACATTTCGATACATATTCATCTTAATATTTTCCTTTAAGGTCGTACAACATGGACAAAACGCTTATCGAAAACGATTCAGCGTCGAAGTAGTTCATTTCTAAACACGTTGGTGCCATTTCGGAAAAGTATCGATCACAGTCACTCGAATACAAATGATGATAAATTAGTGATACCATTACCGCTTCATCATAAACGACATGCCAGTGCTTCACCTGCCATTTCAGTGCAAACTTCAGCCAAGGGCGCATCTTCACCTATTCAGGAAAAATTTAGTACCGTTAGTGTGGCTACTGCTAGTGCAGCCACTGCTGGCATAGTTGCACTCATTTCAAGTAGTAAGTCATTTTCCTCCACAAATAAACGGAAAGTTTCTGGAAAAATAATGGATGAACGATTTCAGTCTTAAAAATTAACTCATACTAGACAGAACACTACCTGAGATCCCTAAAAAGGAAATAGGGAAATATAATTTAATAAAAAGACTATGGTTTCTATAGACATTTCAAATGTTATGATCGGTTTAAATGAGAGCTAAAACTTAAATACTTAATTAACAAAGTTAAAAGTAGGCTCAATTTGAAGGCATACAGAAAGAAGACATCAACAGAGAGGGAAATGAGGCCAAGAATGGAATTCACGGCGCAGAAGGGAAGCAACAGCCGCGGAAAGAGCGCCAAAAGGTTCACGTCCTTAACATTCATTTTTCGGCCAATCTAAGCCATTTCGTCTCTGTCCTCTAAGGTAAGGACTGGTCTTAGCACCAAAGAGTTCCTACCAATCGATCGATCTCACTCGTTCATTCGGTACTGCTCACCTGCCCTCGCTGGCGAGGAACTGAGCTGACAGAGTGAAGCCACCACATTCCTAGTCATTCCTCCACCCAGTCATCTCCTTTCCCTTCCTCCACTTCCTCCTCCTCCTCTTCCTCCTCCTCTTCCTCCTCCTCTTCCTCCTCCTCTTCCTCCTCCACTTCCTCCTCCTCCTCTTCCTCCTCCTCTTCCTCCTCCACTCCCTCCTCCTCCTCTTCCTCCTCCACTCCCTCCTCCTCTTCCTCCTCCACTCTCTCCTCCTCTTCCTCCTCCTCTTCCTCCTCCACTCCCTCCTCCTCTTCCTCCTCCTCTCCCTCCTCCTCCTCCTCTTCCTCCTCCCACCCACTCCTCCTTCTTCCTTTTTCGAACTCTCTATCAACAGACATGATCACATTCTGTTATCTTATCATTTTATCACTTCCACTCACCGAACATCAACGTACCGTCTTCCAGAATGCATGAATATTCATCGCTTAAATTACCAGGCAAAAAATTCAACAAACTGAATCAGTTTAAAAGTCGGTTCGAGAAGGATAATTCTGCTCAGAATGAGCCATTTTGAAATGTTTGTAAGCTAACAGTTATGTAATCAAGTTAGTATAAATGTTTGTGTTTAAGAATTCGGCTAACTGAGAAATTCTTCAAGCTTAAGATTCATTTTAATCTTTGTTTCTTCTTAAGACTGATTAAGTGAAATGCAATTCCAATGCTTCTTTCACAAAAAAGAATGGAAAAATTAAGGTTTGAAAACAGGTGAGATCGATTGTGGAGGTTTCCAAAGTTGCTTAATTTTCGAAATGAGTTTAAAATTTGCTCGTGGATCAGTTGCATGTTCACAGACAGAAAAAGATGTAGCTAAAATAGCAGCTTGTGCTCATTTTGAAAACAGTGACTGAGAGAGAGCTTGATTATCATTCTAGTCAGATTATATGTTATGAGTTCAAGTTCAATAATCAAATCAATCATTCATTTGAACTAAAATTCTTGAAAAATCCAACAGTTTTGCAAACAAACACTTCATTAAGAGTAAAGGAAGATTTAATAAGTAAAAAATTTTCACTATGCTCAAATAATCTTTTAGTTTTATTAATAAAAATGTTTGTTAATTGAAAAGATTATTTGCATTTGTTTCCTGCAACTTCCAAGGAATTCAATTCGTATGTAGCGCTATGACGGAAGCTCAACTCCACACTTTTCTGTTCATTGCAATCGTCGTAAAGTTCTAGTTATATCTCATTTTTGTGATACTTTCTCGAACTGACAATAATTCGGTGAAGTATCAAAGATAAGGGAGAAGTGTTATCCATTTTTCTTCTTTTATTTAAGGGAAAAGGAAATGAAATAGTATTAGAATAGACTTCTGAACTTCGATATTTCTTTCTTTTGTTTGTTTTGCAAATCTATACTAAAATGTCGGCAAATTTACACTTTGTATAAATTTTTTAGAAGACCAAAAGTTAAGAAATCCTTTTTCTCTCTGGAAATTTGTTTTTCTTTTTTTTTTTTTAAACTTTTTTCTCATTTTAAAAATTAAAAATTAGAAAAATCGATTGGCGTTTTAAAGGCTGTTACACAGAATGTCTGAGGAAACTTTTCCACATATTTCGTCATTCTTAATAAATTCAAATTAAAATTTCGAAAATTAAGTGATATTCAAATGTCTTTTTTTCCTCACCCGCTTTTTTCATATTTATTCCTTCTTCTGGTCACTTTAATTCACATCATCCATGCGTATGCTCGTGAAATCCTCCCTCTCTTCAATTCTTATTCCACACAGTCTCCTAATTTTCTTCCTATATACCTTATACCCCTCGATATCTCTTACAATCTATTCTTTTTCCCTTCTCTGCCTTTTAATTTAATTTTTCATTTTGGTTTTTTATCCCCACTTTATAGCAAGCAAATAGATCGATCGTTCAAATTAACATGATTCAGTTTGTTTATGGCAGTAATAAATCAATTTCAAGTATACATATGAAATTTCTTCAAATTTAAAAAAAAAATTTAGGCAACAAATAACTGGCGGTGACTAACTGGGGTGACTGTCCTCATTCCTCTTTCTTCCCATTTTTCAATTGTAGCATACAATGGAAGTAAAATGTATTTCATGTAGTCATAATTATAATTCTCTAATTAGTACATTTGCAAATTAAAACTGTCCACCTAAAATTGCTTAGTTTCTTTTTTGCCGCAACTAAAAAGCGCTAATTGAAAAGTTAAAGGCTAATTCCGTTTACAAACAATCTGTAAATTGATATTTTTCATTTCCTTTCAGAGCTTCATCCCACTGAGAAATGAGAATGATTTCGCTCTATGTTAACTTCATCACATTTCTGGAGTTAGTCTCGAAAAGAGCTCCTTGAAAGTCTCGTTTCATTGAGAGGCTTTCAGGAGAAACCGATCTCGGAACTTCAAACATCTTATCTAATGCTCCTTTCAGTCTTGAAATGACAATCAGTCGATAACTATTCGTTAGACTAACTCAAAGAGGAAATAAACAAATTGGGATCTTTTAAAAAAGGAGATTTTGAGCATTTTCAAACTTCCATTCACTTTTTTTAGGACCAATGTTGCTGAAGTAGTAATTGAGTCATTAGTCATCATCCATCTAAACATTTAGCCCACCCTACCAGTCGAGAATTAAACGATGATTGTTTAAGTTTAAGTGGAAGTTCACGAATCAGTTTCTATTTTTCTTCTCGTCCCACTTCACTCTTCCTATTTCTTTCCCTTTCAATTCCAATTCGATCATCTTCTAGCTTATGGAAAATTGATGATATCATTGGCAGGCTTCCTTTTCATTCCACTCAAGCATCGCATCATCAATTCATTCATTCCTGTTCTAGCCGTTCACAACTCAGAATCATTCAGTCAAGCTAGACTAATTACGGGAAATGGAAAACTCTTCCCTTCTTTTCTGAGAGAGAAATGTTCTCTCCTAGCAAATTTTGTTTTCCACCTCTTTTCGATTCCTCTTCACTCACAACTTTCCTACATTTACCGTTCTATAAATAATAGCAAAGATTCACTTCTTAGTGACGAAAACTTGACTTTCAATTATATCAGAGAAAGTGAACTCATCAAGAACGTCCCGTAAAGCAGTCCTTCTTGCCGGATGACATATTCTCTGGAATAGCAGCCATCTGTTACTGATACAAACAATCTCTTCACATGTCACTTTACCGTCTCTTTTTCTTCTCTTCGTTTTACCGTTCTTCATCGCTTCTCTTAGTCTTTTTTCATTCCCGAAGTTTTAAAATCAGTTCAGGAATTCAGGAGCAGTTTATAGTACAGTAAAGCACTGATATACAGTAACTGTTTTTTCAATTCATTTAGCGTTTTTTTTCTCTTGTCATATATGATGCAGGAAATGAAATGATTCATTTATAAATAAATTGATTCATCTGATGCTTTGGTGACATCGATCATTTCGAAATAGGCATGCCGTGTTCTCTTTTTGAACAAAAAAGTTCTAAAATGCCTTGTGTATAGAGAAGGGAGAGAGGTGTACATAGGTTAGCTTCAGAATATCCAGGCTGAAACCTTCAGTCTGGAGAGTTTACTTGACCGAGAAATAATTTTCCATAATGAGGTGGTTGTGGCGGGAGAATTTATAGTATTTAGAAAGCTGGAAATCACATCCATTGCAGAATATCATTCTTCACGACGATTAAGCATAAAATAACCAAAGGCCAGGTACGTCTTCCATTATTTGTCTTAATTCGTCCTTAATTAGGATAATTGAAAGGTAAACAAGCATGTAGACTATCAATTAGTTGGCAGATGTTAGTATTGGCTTGATGAATCCATTTACTTCTTATTTAGTTTGAGAATTTTTATAAAAAACCAATCACTGAAGATTAGTTTCAGAAGAAAAGAAACAGCCTTGAATGTTAATTTCAAAAAAAAAAAAAAAGAAATGAAGAAAAATAATTGTCCTTATAAAGAGAACTTTATTCGGTTGACGAATAAAGCTTCAGATCAATAGTTAAAAATGAACTGTTCATTCTTTATTTTTTTTCGAGTTAAATGAAAAAAAAAAGAAAACAACTTTAATATCGTTACAGTATTTCAGGAATAAAATTAGAAAAAAATTACCAAAATTATATGTGAAGTGATAAACTGATTGATCTCTTTTGCATTCCACCCTATCACAGTGTATCAGTCTTATCTCTTTATCAGATGTATAGTTACACATATCCATTTGTTCTGCTGAGAAGAAAGAATCAGATGCATTCACTTATCATCAGCTTATCATCAATGTGGTGATCCATCAGCATCATTATGTCGAAACGAGATACATGTTATATTTGTATATATACATTTATTTGTGCTGTCAAATGCAAAAGAAAGTAGATGGACTCGTCGTCATCACAATCATTTTCATCAGTCATAATTACCACAAGCTATCACCATTGCCATAATTAACCGTTATCATCATTATTACTATATGTTTCAGCAATTATTCTTGACTAGAATGAGAAAATTTTCTTGAAATCAAGGTTATAGCTGTAGCCTAGTACGGATTTTTTTGCTATAGTTTAAGGCAGTAGTGAGAGATTAGTTTGATCATTTTTCTTTGAGTTAGACTTTTTATTTTCAGAAATCTTGAAATCAGTGTTGTTTAGAAAATTTGCAGAGCTTAGGAAAAAGTAGCTGTCCATGCTGGCTTATTCGTTAATTCTTGGTAAAAACTGATTTCCTTATAATTAGAGGTAAACAAACAAAGAAAGAAAATCATCTTGATTTCGAATCAGTTGAGTGGAATAGGATGTTTAAAAGGATTCTAATCAAATCTAATCTGTTTCTCTTCCTGTTTTTCGCTGGGATAATTTCCGGCATCATTCTAAGTTCAACCACTTCTTTACAGTAACTAAACGAGAAACGATTTTGTGTCCGATGCATCGTGAATTCGTGCATATTCTATCGTATCCATGGAAATCTAAATCTACCAATCTTGTCAGACAAGTATCTCATTTTGAATCATTAATTTCAGTATAGCTCCAACGACCGATACTGACCTTTTATCATTTATAACCCAAGCACTTGTGATTATTCCGCATTGGGAAGATTTTCCAGAACTTGATTTCGGTATCCTTAAATCCTGTTGAGTTTGTTCTTTGTTTTGCAAAGTTTTACAGTGGTCACCAGAAGATTAGGTAAGTGGTTTGTTGTATTGAACCATTCTGTGCAGTGATTAAGCAGTCGTTGCCTGACACGACCTTCCGGTGCCAGCAAATTCAGTCCTCTCCATCACATCACTTCAAATTCTCGTGATGTTAGCAACCTACTGTTACAGACTGGAAATTATAGTTTATACTAATTACATTGGGAGTTATATCATTGTTTCCAGGGAATTGTACAATGAAGATTATGAATAGCCTGTGCTAATTTGGAAAATCCCAAGGTAGAGGTGCTTACTTGAGATTTCTTTCAACTGCTGCTTCCTGAACTGTCTGAATTCGTACTCGTAAAGATCTCAATTTATGGATGTAAATAATTTTTAAAGATACTAATACCTATTTCACATTTGCGAATTTCTTTCCATTCATTACGACTGAAATGCTTCTGTCATTTTGAAAGTTACCAAAACAGGTGGCGATGGAAATCATTAAAAACCGATATAACAACTTAATGCTACTGCTCTTTAATGACAGCAGCTTTGTACTGCTTATTTGCTAATGCAACAACACAAGTGAATTGATATTTGTGACGGAGTCTAGCCACTGCTACCGTCAGGTGTATATCAACTTCATGTCTGTACATTCCTTCTTTCTCCACATCCCTCATTCAAATATAGAGCCAACTTCCATTTCCTTCCAGTCAACAATCTCTCAGCTCCATTCATTATTTTTCTACGGAATTCATAATTATTTCTGTTTCCCAACAGTGTACGTTCGTCTGTTCGCTAATTTATCTGTACCCTTGCAAAATATAACTCATCTAGATTTTATGGCGATCTGGAGCATCGGGAATACTGTTCCCTTTCGCGTTTCTTGCGTCTTCCTCTTCATCCTCCTTCCTGCAAACAATTCCCAATGCGTCTCATTGTAGATTCAATCAAATTTTGGCAGCATGTGCATGAGGATTCGAATCATCCTGGGAGATCTAGCAAGTTCCGTTTGCAGCAACACTGACGAATGACATCACGTAATAGTACGTAACTCTCGTAACACAATAAGGAACAAATGACTGTGATGAGAAGTGACAAGGTTACTTGCGCACATGCTGCTGTATCAACTTGTGGCATGAAGGTCAACCAGCACGGAAGTTTCAGTGAACGTAACGAACAACGTTACGACCACGTCATCGGTGAACGTCGACAGCAGGCTTGCATACGTTCTGTTGTTAACTACAGAAATGCAAGTGGACAGAGCGAGTTTTTCAGCAGGGCCAGTTGGTCATTCTGCTGTACTACGTCGATGGAACACTTACGTCACGCTGTATCCTGAAGCTGAGAACTGCCTGTCCCCACATATCCTTTTGTTGTGCGCACATTTTGAAGAGGAATATGAAATTGCGGAGAGTTGAATTTGCACCCCTCAGCAGTTAACAACTTCAACTTCGACGCTGAAGAGTCTGTCCTTACTCACTACTTCTCGCTTACTCTCCTCTCTCTACACTCTCTTACCCTCCTTCTCTCTCTCTGCTACTAGATTAATTATAGACTGTTTTGAAATTTCCATCCCAACTCTTTCTATGTGTTGTCCAGTAGGGACTTTTATTATCATGAATGTTGACAGGAAGTGCTTGCACATTCGAAAGTCTATCTGAAAGAGAGAGGAAGAGGCCGTGGAGAGAATACAATGTATAGGAGGACATCCGAGGAGGTGACACTAGGGTGACAGCCATCTAACAACAGTGGACTTCGAGAGTCACTCCCTGCCTACCTGATGCCACCCTCCTCACACCACTTCTCCACTCACCGCATCAATATGGTGTACATGTGTCTGTGTCTGTGTCTGTCCGCAGTGTTCTGCTTCCCAACCACCACATCTCCTCCAAATCCACCAAGTGGCTTCTTGAAATTTCTCCATGCTATGCAACTCCACGTCTGTGCATGTACACCTCTGCATATATTTATAATTGCTACGTAAGCTTCTACGTGCACGTGCGTGCATGTCTATACGTAAGCTTATGTATACGCACGCGTATGCGTATGCGTGCATGTGTCTGTGTGTCTGTGTGTGTGTGTGTCCGGCACAGCAGCAGCCTCCGTACCGCCGCCATACACACTGACACACACAGACACACACTGGCATTTCCATTCGTTAACGGTACTGGCATCGATCGAGTCCGTTGTTTTCTAATTTCGGTTGCCGGAAAGTGAGGACGGTTTTTAAGTTACATAGGGGATGGGTGGAAGGTTATGGCCACTGTTCCGTTCCGGTCTGTTCTGTTCGGTGGAGTGTGTTTGTGTTATAGACAGTCAGCTAGCCAAGTTTCTTCCCAAATAAATATACTTTTTTACACTTCGAAACCGCACTCCTTCACATCAGATATTCAATTTACACTCTGAGGGGTGTAACATCTCGAAATATAATAAAATATCACAGAAAACAGCAGCAGTTCTCGAAATTCGCCCACAACATCTAGCAATAGAGCGGTACTTTGGCTCCTTCCGACTCTGCCGGTACTTGCTCTCTCCAACAGTTACCTCTGCCAGTACTGGGCTCCTTTGCACTGCTTGTCTTTGCCGGTATGTGGTCTTCGTCCTGACCGGTGGTTATCGCTGTTAATACCAGAAGTAAATGAGAAATTGACTTTTCTCCGTCTTTTTACCGCATTATTATCATGCCAACTTCTGTCATCTGTAATAGAATGATTTTCCTCAAATCCTCTTCTTTCTATCTTCTCACTGCTGTTAATATGATAGCATCATTCATCCTATCCCGCTTGCTTCAATTCCCGGAAATTCATTTCTTCCTGGTTTTTATGTAGTAATTTTGAATTCATTTAAATTCCACGAATGAACGATCTTTATGCCTAGCAGGTTGGGTGAGCGGTGTGTCTGAGTCCAGTCAGTCTTCTGCTCATAATCGAGAAAACCGGTAAGTACTATATGAATTAAAATAACCTTAATGGATTTGATGAAGAAATAGAGATTAAATTGCGATTAATTAGGACTATCGCGGTAGATAGAGGGACAGTAGATGATCCTACTGTTTCCGGTTTCAAACCGGAGTTTAGAAATGTTTTCTTTGTTCATCAAAATGTAAAGATTGGATGGAAGTACATTCGCTTCTGATTTCTGATTATTCTTTGTAGATTTGAAAGGTTTCTATTATGACCGCTGCTTTCTGAGAACCAGAAATGTCTTCCTTTCCTTCCGTCCTCATACCTTCTCTTGTTTACCGGTCTAGTTAACCGGTTATTCAACACTCCTCAGTAGTCTTTCGTAAACCGTTAAACTTAGACAATTTCATCCTCTCATCTTTTTTTTTTCTTTACCGATTCAATTTTTACACAACATAGCAGTATATCTGTGTCTGTGTCGGTGTATGTATGTGTGTGTGTGTGTATGTATGTATGTATGTATGTTAAATTATAAGTATCTCACTGAGCTTTCTGTTTTACCAGCATTAAAAAAAAGTGTATGATTGCTTTTCCTGCTGCAGAATGAAATTTTTTTCAGTTGCATAATTCTTCTTTGTCGAAATTCAGTTGCAGTTTCTTCGTTAGAGAAATAGTCCCAAGACTATTTAGAAGTTTTAGGATGAAACCAAGGAACAAGAGCACAGCTGTTTATGGAATTTGTATGAGAAACTTGCATCAATTCCATTTCGTTCCCTTAATTAGACCCATTTTTATTTCACTCTTTTTGTTCCTCTTCGTGACTGATCATTTTGAATGAACTTCAATTTGTGAAAGGTCCTTTATTGATCGGTTAATTGATTGATGAATTATTGGATGATGAAATAGATTAGCTTTGATACACTACGATGATAACATTGTTTCGATTACAGAAAAAGTTCAGGTATTGTATTGCCTTCACCTCTTTACATGGCGACTTTTAGAATCACACTGCTTGATGGAACTTTGTGCTTTGTGAATCATTTTCTGCTGTAATTTAGATGTTTGGTTTTTTGTCGGAAAATTTCAGTTCTGATCTTCCTTTTCTGACACCTTACAGAATGCTTCGTCCTTTCTATTATTGCTCACCTTATTTTCAAATGCAATGAAATCCAGAATTTCAAAACTAATGTAAAGGACATTTTTTTAAACTTGACAAGATGACATGGCTGTATAGAGAGATATTTTTCGGACTGCTGATATTGATAATATGATAAAAAGCAGAGTTTCAGTGCCTAGAAATTCTCTTAAATTCTGAACCAGCTGCATTTACAACTACTATTGGTACGGAACAATTATGAATAAATTTCATCCATAAAATCATTATAACTGGATTTTATGTTTCAGAAGCAGTCACCCTAAAATGCTATTTTCTCCTCACTGTTCCCTTGAAACTATTTTGTTCATACATTTTTTTTTTCTTATTAAGGAACCTGGTTCCGGGAAATATTGATAATAGGAAAGATGATATGATACATTTTGAGGAAGGAAACGGTTGCACAACCGGTTGACATAATTAGATTATGTATTGGTATGATGACGGTGAAGTTGTTGAATTTGCCAAGGTAATAATACCTTTCTGAGAGACCATTCTTATGCGTGTACAAACTAATCAGTTCTTCTTTTTATCTTCTCAATCTTTATCTTTACCGTGGTATTTAATTGGAAATGATGACATATGCTGTCGAAACAGTTGCAGTTCTTCGGACTACTGCTTGCTTACTTAAACATATCTGGTTTTTCTCTTTCCATTGCACATATATGAAATTCTAGATGCCAATCACACAGACTGAATTCTTAATGCGAGAATTCACGAACTGTTTGAAATTGCTATCATTCCACTGCTTATGCTGTTGAAATTTATCGAGCTTTTCCTGTTTGTAATTTTTCATGTACAATGATTTTTTAGCTTGTTACTGAATTAAACGACTAGGGCTTGCTTCGTAGCATGGATTTGTTTGGCTTATTGCAGAAAACGTGAAATTTGATCCAAACATTGGCCATCCTTATTATATTCTCCCTCATCCTTCAATACACATTCCGAGTCCAAGAAGTACATCATTCAGACATGTAGAAGAGATATTTCCAAAGATTTAGTGCTTGTGATCAGTTTTTGTTTATGTCTTTCGATTCTCGAGGAATTAATTAATTGAAGTGTTTAGAAATTGATGAATTGAAGGCTATTAGTTAGTTAATCAGGATTTGGTAGATGAATCCGGCGTATGTTGATTTTAATCTGTGCTGAAATTTGCCACTGCAGGTTGATTTCTCAACAGAGATTAATTAAATTGATATATGGGAAGATGCAAACAGAGAGAAATGACTATAGACATCATTCGGTCTAATATCCCATCAATAAATCAATGATTTAGTTCGTGGACTGAAGCACTTTGGCTTACATTCAATTTTTAACAATAACGACAGCATTAGTAATAATTATTGCTGTTGTACTGTCATTATTATTATTGTTGGCTATTGAGGTAGCTGATTCGGATAATATTTCTTCCTTTTACTCTATCTATTTATTTATTTACCATGAGCAGTTGGTCTTAATTGTCAATTTGGGACACATCATTATGGTTGCTTTTGTTGGAAAAATTAGGTGAATTTCATCTTAAAAATTTTTATTTTCCTCCCCTGTTTGAATTACTTGAATGAAACTTTGAAAATAAAAAATTGGTTCGACCCGAATCTTTTGAAAAAACATCCCCAACTCCCTTTGCCTTTATTTTTCTCTTTTTCTCGTTATCATTTGAAAAATTGAACAAATCCCCTGCTGTCACTTGTGCTACAATGTGTACCTCTTAATGCAACACATTGCATCCATGCTATCGTTTTACCTTCGCTAATGAATTAGTGACAGTCGTCGTTCTTGCAATGCCAACACCTTACAAAACTTTTTTTCTCTCTCTCTCTCCTATCTCCTTGTCTCGCATCTTAAAGAGGACGAAAAGAAAGCAAGTCTTTTTATTAATTAGTTATTGATTAACACCAGTGGTAGGAATTGCAAGGCATTGATCATCCCTGCTCTTTTGGGGATAATGAATTAAAGCCAGAGGAACGGGAGGGGCGGGGGAGCAGGGTTATGGTAAACTGCTGCTGTGATTGCTGTGTTATGGTATTCCATACAAACCCTACTCGTCACCTCCATTTTCCACTACTTCACATCATTTTATTTTTTTTCCATTCATATGTGAACGGATCGTTCGGCCAATAGATCTTTCCGAATGTGGCATCTTCTGATGCCTGAAGGGAAAGATACCGTTAGTTTTGATGTGTGTCTTTGGTGTGTAGGTAGGTTCCTATTCAGCTACTTCCTTCTCTTCATTTTCAGCGTTTCTCAGTGACTGAGATGTCCTCTGAAACACTGTCAGGTTCAAGCCCGAAGATAGCAAAATCTTTCAAACAAGTTTTACTTCCTTGTAGGTTGAAGGAAGTAAGAGGGAGTCATTGTCGTCTCTTGCCATCTCTGTTCTCTGAAATAAAGGAACGTATGAGTTTTTTTTTTTTCTCCAGTAATCGATTTTCAACTACCTACATATCCATATCAGTTGGCTTCATGAAATTTAAGTTCCAAATTTCTTTCTTCTCAAAAACCCGCAAATTTCTTTTAATTTTAATGTCATCCTAGCTCTTTTAGAAAAATCTGGCATCTGGTTCAGAAATGGATTTCGTTTATGATGGTTAAGAATATGGATTCTCTTAGCAGTATCCATTTAACATTCACTTTTTATCCGATTTTGATTCGAATTCGCGGTGTACTGCTAAAGGTGTTCCAGCTTGCATTAAAAATTTTGTGCTTAACTGATTTTTGCATTCAAACGCTCTCTTTTTTTCAAAAAAAAAAAAAGCTCAAATGTGACAAGATTTAGAAGCAATGAGTTGAACGCAAACAGATCTATAGAACATAAGGATATTAAGTGGAAATGGATGCATGTACAGAGAGCATGGATAACACTATTATAAGGCTGTAGGAGCTATTTTTACCGAGATTTATTATGCTGTAACTGTGATGTGTTTGTATTACTTCATTTAGATTTTTCCACATTTCGCTGGATTGTAATGATGGGAAGGGAACTTGAAGAGGTATGGAAGTTCTTTGATCAGATTCGAATGTATTAACGTTTGATAGACGCATGAGAAGTGTCATTAACGTGTAAACAGTTTAAGGAAAGCAAATGTTTCCCAAAGGCCTCAAAAATGCACTAGAAAAAGCGTAGCGTAAAGTTTAATTGGACAGAAGAAAAATTGGTTCCTTCGAATATGAAGAAATCAAGATTATTCTTGAAGGATTTGGATTTGTTCCTCAGCTCTATTTGTGTAGGCTTATTGTTAGAAAGTAAATTGGAGTTTTTTTTTTCTTTCTTTTCCATTTCCTAAAGAGAGGTCCAATGTGAGCAAATTTTTCATTGTGAAAGTCAGAAATATGAATTTCAATTTTCAGTGCAAATCTTAGGTTTTCATCCATTTTTTTCTTTTTTCTTTTTTTTTTTTTTTTTTTTGTAATTTCGATATGGAAAAGGTAATCTATGTGCAGGCAGAGCAGTGGAACATTCCCATAGCGAACTGTTGTTTCCAACTTCCTGTCTATTTCCTGAATTTATGTGGTTTGTATTTCTGCAATATCTTAGGCCTGACAAACATTATATATTACGTGGATGAATTGGCAGTCCTAAATGTAAGTTTCTTTTACAATGCATGAAATTCAAAATTTTAGTACTAAATTGGGAAATTAGAAGTAGAAGTAATTTGGGCTAACTTACTTGCAGGTTTTGTATAGCAGTAATGGAGTAATTTAATTTTTAGGTTATAATTGCCATGATGGTGGTTGTAATTCGAATTGTTCTACCGTTTTATTAAAAAAAAATGTTCGAAAACTAAAAAAAAAAAGGATGTTTTATCATCTAATAAATTGTAGAAAAGGAACTCGGTGAGCTATTTGCAATAAAAAAAGCACCAAGGAGAAAATTTTAGATGTATAAATGTTGAAAATATAAAGTAGTTTTTTGTTAAAAAATCACTGTTCGAAGTATCTTTTGTTGTTGCCATCAGCCTTTATCAGTTGTCAGAATGATAGCGTATTAAAATGAGAATTAGTAAAAGAAAAATATGAGAAATTAAAAGTTTGAGGTAGAGAAATACTTTTAAATTTTGATAACTTCAATAGACACAATGACTGTCGTTGTGTTGATGTTCAATGTGAATGACGAATTGGTTGATACAAAAGGTCTTTTTTATTTTTGATTTTATTTTTGTTGATTAAATATGGGAGTTCAGAAATTATTAATGCATGTTCAGCGCAAGTTGGAAATTTGATGATAGTGGAAGGTAATTTGTATGTTTTGGCTTGAAAATTTTTCTTATTTTAAACACTCTTTTTAATATTGTATGGTGTAATTTCAATTTATTTTATTATCTCAACAGTCAGTATCGCCTGAAATTAGTACGATTCATTGTGATTCACTTTCGAATATCTAAAAATTTCTAGGTCATTTGTGAATTAACCTAACCGTGTCCTTGCTGATTGTCGGTTACCGGTGGATGTAGATGTGAATAGAATCATTCAGGTATGCATCTGGTTTGTCAGATTTATTGCAGTTAAGGGAAATTTCTTGGAGTGTTCAAACATTTTTGAAAGAATAGAAGTATGAGTTAAGAATGAGAAAAATAACTGTTATGCCTGTTTTTATTTGCGTAAGATGAGTGAGATGCTACCCGAAAATGCTGCATATATTTCATTCATCTTTGATTCTATCGCAAACTGAGTTGACTCCTAATAATCCATGTTACTTTAACATGACGAGGTGATGAGCAGCTAATGAGGCATTCGAGAGATGATCCATCTGTGCATATCGCTAGATTTAGATAATCTTTTTATACTGATTTTTACGTCACTAATGCTACAGGTTGTATTAAAATATAGCTGTTGTTCATGTTGAGGGAGGTGTACATGTCTTGGTAGATACTACACAGACATAGACACACACACCCACAGAAAGGATTCAATTAGAACGAG
The DNA here is from genome assembly GCA_003640385.1 of Setaria digitata. Classification (NCBI taxonomy): domain Eukaryota; kingdom Metazoa; phylum Nematoda; class Chromadorea; order Rhabditida; family Setariidae; genus Setaria; species Setaria digitata. The sequence continues at coordinate 68,816 of RCAB01000038.1, read as the reverse complement.
GTCATTCACTTGATTTTACCAGCCAGCCAATATCATGCGTCTACGAGTTGATCGGGACAAATACTGGTACAGAATGAGACCTGTTGTAGTAGTCATCACAGATTTTTTGGCTAAAGTTTTGCTCGTAGATCTGTTTAGTTTTAAGGCTTACACAAAATAGTGGACTATTATGAAAAGATTTCTTACTCACTCTCTTGCTCAAATTTTTGCTCTCAGTATATAATAGTGTTTTCTTTTTTATGTATATTCTTTGTGAACAACTGTAGTAATCAAGTGATAGTGGTCGCTAATTTGATTGATTCTAGACCTGGATCATGAAATCAGTTGTTGATAGGGAATAATTAGATGTTTTTAAACTTTAGTGAAACTTTTTATTAAGCTGGAACAGAACGTGGATTTCAAACTAACGATCCCAATAAAATGGTACCTCCTGATCAGTAGCTGCGGTTTCTTGACTCATTGGAGTTCTTTTTCTTTTTTCTTTTTTTTTTTTTTTTTTTTTTTTTTTTTGACTGGCTTTGTTACAGGGATTAATGGTATTGCAAAGGCTAACCATTGTTAAATTTTGCTCCTCGCTTAGTTCCTCTTCTGGGTATGATGGCTTCGTTCCACGGTACTTTACTATACTTCCTCTTTGCATGGTAGCATTTGATAAGCCTTATCACTTCTCTACTATCAGTTTTTTATTACATGCAAAGTATCGAAATGAACGGAACTTTTGGTGTTACCGCGATTCGTACGTCGTGGATATTTCATTCAATAATGTACAAATGTCAGCAGTTAAACATAAGGCATCGTTTTGAATATTATTCTACTTGAACTTACTAAAATATTCATAATGTTACCTCTCTTTAAGCTCAGAAATTTGACGATTGATGTGATAATAATGCTAATTTTGAGGTATCTTTTAACTCATCTAACAATGACATTTTGAGGTGTATTGTTTTTTACAAGTGTTGCTCCAGAGTGCTCTACAGTTGCGCCTTAGAAAGGATTTGTTAACATACATGCTTTATCTTCTTTCTTATATTGTAACGTGTTATGCTTACCGAGAAGTAGGATGTCTTGTCATGTTTCCAATTGCAGGAGTATGTGAAGTCGTGCTCTAGCACTGAAGCAGTAAATAAGAATATAATTGGGAAAAATAGTAACGTACCGCCTGTGCGGAAATCATCTCGAAAAATTAAGGATACTGCTTCTACGCAGTCTACTACCAACGGACAAAATGTAAGCTTTGTTTTCCAATTTTTGAAATTTATTCTAGTTAGTACTAAATACTTTTTTCGAAGGCTTAAATAATTTGAAATACCTGTCAGGTTACATTTCACATCATAATGTACAGTGTATGCATTATTTATCGTTTGTATTGGTAGATCATTAAAAAGAATCTGCTGTGAAACAGACAGTAACGAAATTAAAGCGAATCGTATAAAGCATTTCTTATTTTGTCGAAGAATTCTAACTGGTCATGATGTTAACAGTTTTTAACCCCACGGATGTCTGTACAAGAGTTGGACCATAAGTTATCTTAAAGTCGATTTCTCTTATGAAGCTGACATTGTGCTGTTAAATTGCCAAATTCGTACTTTGAGAAACAAAAGGAATCATATATTTTTGCAGAAGATACCGTGTTCATCAACCAAAGCAGTGACCAGCGCTTTTCATCGGCTGCCATCGGATCCATATACCCGAATGGCGACCACTGTACAACATGCACCAATGACTGCACCATCACCTTCTAGTTCCCATCATCATGCCACTGCTGGAGGCAACGGTTCGCATACTAGCACGCAGATATCTTCTCACCACGGGGCTCATCCAAGGTGTTCCTTTATTTTTGCTATGTGATAAGCTTAGTCATGTAATGATAATTTCGGAAAGGAATTCGTACTCGTGAACATCATTTTCAAAAATTACTCTTTTGCAATTATGGCTTACAGTCATGCATTATCAGTGGACCTGTTTTAATGATTTTGATAAAAATGTCATAAATCTGTAGGATAGTTGTCTGTTCATCAAGATAGTAATTTAATGATTACTAATAATCTTCTACAGCGGTTATAATAAATGTTCAGTTCAAGTTCTCATCATGGTGCTGGTGGTGGATTTCATGGAAGTCATCGATCTTCGAATCTGAATGCAACTCGTGTGCAGAGCAGGTCCCGAACCACTGATGACCCACATATTGGAAAATATAAATTGCTCAAAACAATAGGCAAAGGAAATTTTGCCAAAGTTCGTTATTTTTTTTTTTTTTATATTCTTTTACCTCTCTCACTTTTTACGTTGAAAACATGTGGAAGCAAAATTTCTATGGAATTGAATTTCCTTTAAGGAAAAGGAAAAGAATGCATGATTTTGGGCTTAAAATGTCAGTTTAGTCACATAAAAATTCTGCGGGAAGGTCAATTAGGTTATTCTCTTAATAGAGTTAGAAACTTTATTAAATCGAGAGGAAATTGATAGACATTACAAAAATTTTTTATAACATGTTTTGCGAAAAAAAAAAAAAACATTGGTTGTAATTAGATGATTCAATTTTAGCCGTGAATTAGCTTTGAACGTTGGAAAGCTTGTATATGATGGTTGAAACGGAATTAAAAGCCATCAAAGTGGGCAAAACTTTTGAACTATTGTTTTGCAGGTTAAGCTAGCCAAGCACATTCCTACGGGTATAGAGGTTGCGATTAAGATAATCGACAAAACTGCTCTTAATCCAGGCAGTCTACATAAGGTATCCCACATCTCTATTTTTCAAAGAGAAAATAAAGGAGATATCATTTCTTTTTTCTTTTTTTTTTTTTTTTTTTTTTTCAAAATTCAGTTATATTATAGAAATCGGGTTGATTATTCGAAATATTCCACTTGAAAAAAAAAAAAAAAATACATTTTCTAACGAAGATTAATATCTCTATTTTGCTTTCAGTTATTCCGAGAAGTAAAAATAATGAAACAATTGGATCATCCAAATATCGGTATGTTGGTGACGTTATTGAACAATGTTATTTCTCTGTTATAATGAGATTGATTTGTACTATCATTTCAGACCAAAATAATTAAACCTGGGTTCGGGAGTTCTTCAAGTCTAAAAGGATTTAGGAGTTAGGTCGAGCAAAAGAATTTTAAATAGATAAGTACTTTTCATTTACTTCTTTTCTTTTGTTCCAAATCCTTATGGCACCGTACTTCAGTGAAACTTTATCAAGTGATGGAAACGGAAAATACGTTATATCTTGTAATGGAGTATGCAAGTGGTGGTGAGGTAAAATTCTATGTTGTTAATTATGTTTGAAATATATATATATATAATCACACGTTTGTTACAAAGTTTTTTTTTTCTGTACTTAACGTAATATTTTTTACTCATAATGATTATACTGCTTTTGCTCGTCAACTTCTTGCAAACACTTACTCCATTACTTTCTTATCATATTATTTTTAGGTATTTGATTACTTGGTAGCTCATGGTAGGATGAAAGAAAAAGAAGCAAGGGCTAAATTTCGACAAATTGTGTCAGCTGTACAATACCTTCATCAAAAAAATATCATACATAGGGATTTGAAGGTTTTTTTTTTTAAGTTTGTTGCATATAGTGGTAGTTATGGAAAATAAATTGCAACAGTGCGGTTTCAGTGTTCTGTTGTTGGGCTATCAAAATTATCTGATCCAGACGTTCCGTAGAATATATATAAGCCACGAGTTTTTTTTTTTGCTGATGTCGTAACTGTGTAATACCGGATGACAGTTGAAAAAAAAAAAAAAAAAGAACTCGCGGTTTATATATTCTGTTTTATTGAACTTAAAAATGACTAGATTTTTAAAAAGCTAATTGGTTTTCACAACAGGAGTATCATTCCAGGCAGAAAATTTATTACTAGATTCCGATATGAATATCAAAATTGCTGATTTTGGATTCAGCAATCAATTTGTAATAGGTATTTTATTTCATATAATTTTTTCATTTACTCGTCCTTTGTATAAGTATTTTTCGCTTAATTGAGTTTCTTACTTTTTTATTTTTAATGAAATCTTTTAATTGCACATCTCTTCGACTTAGCAGCAAAGTTGCAATATGTTAAATAAAACAATTTGTGTTGTTATTCCTCTATAAAGTGTGGGTTGATCATTGATTCTGTGGCTTGCTTCCGTCATGACATACAATCTAGTGTTTCTAAATGCTTTTATTTCTTTATAACTTCTTTTTCAGGCAACAAATTAGATACGTTCTGTGGTAGCCCACCGTATGCGGCTCCAGAATTATTCCAGGGGAAGAAATATGATGGACCAGAAGTGGATGTTTGGAGCTTAGGTGTTATTTTATACACTCTTGTTTCCGGTAGTCTACCGTTTGATGGGCAGAATTTAAAGGTAATTTCTTCTTTGGTATTTTGCCTGTGGTATCATTTCTTCTTACTTGAACAAGTGTTCGTAGAAAGATATTTCGTTTCTCATCATTGTTTATTGCAGGAATTACGAGAAAGAGTACTGAGAGGGAAATATCGAATACCGTTTTATATGTCAACTGACTGCGAAAATCTTCTAAAGAAGTTTTTGGTATTAAATCCAGCCCGTCGAGGAGCACTAGGAGCAATCATGAAAGATAGGTCGGCGTGAGTCATTTGTTGTTTCTGATATTTGCATTTAAATTAATTGTTTTTTTTACCATAAAGATATTACGTTGAATTTCTCCTTTTTTTTCTTTCTCTTTTTTTTTCTTTCTCTTTTTTTTTTTTTTTTTTTTTTTTTTTTTTACGATACAGCCTTGATTTTAGAGTATCAGAGTCGTAAATGACTGTTTTTATCCAGCGGTTGAGTCCTTTTTTTTTTTTAGGTGGATGAATATAGGTTATGAAGATGACGAATTGAAACCATATGTTGAACCACCGAAAGATGTTAAGGATGAAAATCGAATAGCGATTATCCAACAAATGGGTTACAGTCGTAATGCAATAGTGGTATCGCTTGACAAAGGCAGTTTTGATGATCTTCACGCCACCTACATTTTGTTGGGAGAGAAGAAACGCGAGGTAAGTTTCTGAGCTGCTCAAGGTTAATGTTATGAAAAGGAAGTGTAAGGCCATCCACTTTAACACAGTTATTATGGTCTTGTAGCTGTCGTTGTGTGGTTTTAAAATTATTACTCATCAATTGCTATTTAAATCGATAGTAGCTTATTGATGACTAATTCAACCCAGTCAGTAATGTTGCTATCTGGTTTGTCTGAAGTTATTCGGGAGAAGGGAGAATTGAAATTGGATTTACAGCAAGCAGTAAATTTGGAAATTATTAGTTATTTTTCAGTTCATTTTCTTTACTAAATTTCAGCTTGATGGGGATACTATTTTAAATGCCCAAGTGAATCCTGCTTCTGTGCAAAATGTCGCACATGGAATAACCCAGGGTCAAAGTCCACATGCTCAACCTCCTACTTCTACTGGTTTTGCTATGGTAAACCCCTAATCTAAATTCTTTTCCAAGACATTCTTGAAAAAAGTAAGTTCGGAACAATTTTAAGATTGTTGTTTAAAGGGAATTGAATCCGAAATTTAAAAGAATTTTCCAGACCCAGAAATTTGTACCTCGTTCAACATCGGCCCAGGTACCATCAACCAAAACTCGACGTGGATCACAGGAACAAACCATTGCCCCTGCTGCTCAGCTTCCAGCTACTCTTTTGCCATCGGAGATTCATGTTACAGCATCACCTGGAGCACAACGAGTTATATCTGGTGTAGCACCTGTTACAATGCGGCATGTTGTTGGACCACCAGGCGGTCGACAGGCGCTTAGTATGCAGCCAGGTCATATAAGTATGTTGTCTTCTATTACAGTACCTCTGTAGTAGGTATTCTTTAGATGTTTTTTTAATCTCACAAGAAATCATGGCACAAATCACTTAATCAAATATCTTCGTTGATACAATTCGTTTCAGTGCCTAACTATCCCTCAAATGTAATCCAAGCTGTCGGAAGTGGTGTACAGTCGGGTGCAGTACCTGTTTCTGGATTCCGGAAGGCTTCTGCTCCAGCACGGACGCCATTAGCAAATTTAGGAACTAGAGGAGTTTTGTCAACTGGGCCACGTTTCGTGTATCCTACAATTGAGTAAGTTCCTTGCATTAACAGAATTATTTTCCGATTACTTGTATAATTGTTCAAAGGAACAATAAAACATTTTTCCAGTACTAAAAATTTAGATGAGCCTATTTATATATATATATATGCTACTTTATATATGTAAAATGCAACATTTGATATGTTCTTGACATTTTCCAGTACGAAAGGTTTGCCCAAGAGTATCAGTGGATCAACATCTGCCCGTGGTACTCCCAGTTCACCATTTTCTTCAAATTCTGCACAGCAGAAGATAACATCGTTACAGGTATAACTGTTGAATCTTTCCGGCTTTTGAAGTTCTACATGTCCATAATTGTTTTTCTTAATTTATGAAAATTCCAAAAACCGTTTCTTCAGAAAAGCGGTTCCATTTCGGCAACACCAAATGAGCCGTCGATTAAGGAAGATGACAATGAAAGTGGTGAGCTGTTCACTGGTAATGGTGATAGCGGGAAAATTGAATCAGCAACAGCGGCACACGCAACCACTGACAAAAACATTGATATAGTAGGCCCTAGTGGTGGCAGCGATGCCGATGATGGCGATATGAGCACGATATCACGGCAGCAGTCGCCTACATCTGTAGTTGGTTCAGGCGTGGAGCAGCCGGAAAAAAAAGAGGAAAAGTATGTGAATAATTTGCTTAGAGTTTTTTTTGATTAATTTTTCGTGTAGGAAATTTACATTTTTGAGTCCTAAGTCTTTATTTAAGACTTTTACTGCTAAACAGGATTTGGGAGATAATTTTAAGTCGGGCTTTTAATTTTTGTTGGAATGCTTAGTTTTTGAAGCACTGAATTTTTGCGTTTTTTAAGTTAGAAGTTATTTTAGGCTCCAGCAAAGCGCATCCGCACAAGCAGTTATCAAAAATTTGTCCGTTAACGAGACATCCCCAACTGGATTGCTTCCACATTCACAGAATAATAGTCCAAAATTAACCAAATCTGCAACTGGCACAACTCTGAACCCTGTACCTATTTCATTGACAGCAGTATGTTTTTATTTCCCTTAAAATGCATCTAATACTGATTTCTTTAAAAAGATTTATTCTAAAATCTAGGATTAGCTGATTGGGTTCTCGACAAATCTAGATTATATAGATTTGGAATTCTGGTCAAAAAAAACTTTACTGTTGATCTTGAAAGCGTCATATCATACGTAATGGAACTGTGTGGCACCGAGTCGATTAGACAATTGAAAATATTAACAATAAGTTCATGCTTCGCCTGCTTTAATAATTTAATGCTTTTTTTCAGCCTTCCGCAGGCACTCAAACCGTACCATCAGCCGCAGTGTTAGCTTCCCACAGTTCAACGGTACAGAACGCTGCATTCCCTCGACATACTCGTAATAGGCAAACTTTTCATGGGAAAACGGAGCACAACAAGGTTTTCTTAGGTTTTCTGAATAAAAAATTTTTAGAACATAAAACAGTTGAAGCAAAGTGGTCGGGAGTGTAACAATTATTAGTACAAGTATTAATTGATTTGTTTTGAGGATTGTAATTGAGAGGAATATGTTCTAGAGTAGAGAAGTCCGATTTCTGCTATTTCATTATCTCCCTATTTATAGGGTGGTATTGATGATGACGTTGAATCTGAAGCAGTACATGGTGCTAGTAACACGTCAGGCAACGGCGGTCCACGTGGATCATTCTTGTCGAAATTATCCAAACTCACTCGTCGGTTAGTGTTTGCATTTTCCGTACCTGAATAATAGTTAAAATAGAAGCGCTCCCATTATAGAGTTTCTTTATGGGTTTTACGTTCATAATCGGATCTTAACTTAATCCCAGCTTTCATTGCTCACCTTGCTAATTGGTTTTCTTAACCGTCCATAAGATAAAAAGCTTTCATATCTTCACATATGATATAAAAATGTTTGCTTTGCTTGCAAGTCAATACTATTATGCTTTTACTAACCGAAGTTTCGAGAAAGGAAGTAAGCTTTAACATATTTTATAAGATTGTGAGATATTAAATTCCAAAAAAAAAATTACAGTTTTCCTTGACCTTTATTAAGCAGATTTAATCCAACTTTAGTGTTATTTGGGATTCTGATCCGATAAAGAAGGTCTGAAGAGAGAAAGCTAATTTGACCTTAGTCTTAGTTTTGAGTTCAGAGATTTTTCTTTTTTTCTTTGAACAGGCTTGCTGACTCAGCCATTTTGTTATCGTCACACTCAAAATGGTTTTGCATTTTAATGAAGAAATCGCTTGTTTGCTGCGGAGAATTGCAATTGTAGCTAACTTCCAAAGAAGTGTAGAGCTGAAGAATAGTACTATTGATTGATTTCTTTATTTAGAACTTTCGGTCGATATGTACTTTTCTTCTGCGCTGCAAAAATGTTTGTAAAAAATTTTATGCTGTGACAATGTTTTGTTCAGATGAAATTCTGAAGATTGCCGCTGCAGGGCTGCAGTGACATCTCAGCACATTTTTTTCCTGATCATTCTGTAACGTTTTAATATTTAATTTATACGTAAGTATATGGGTTATGGTGATGGTTCCCTCACTTCACCGTTTACCTCACGAGCACGGAACATTCAGTTTCTCACATATATTACCATTTTGCACGAGGCTAAACTGTTTCCTCCATTTCAATATCGACCATAATCTGAATCTATAATTCAATTGGCTAGCCTTTGAAGGATTAATTAATCAGGTTGGGATCCAGAAGTGCTTTCTTCCGGAAAAGCAACGGTTTCGTGTTAGCCTGTTTGATCGTTTTGATTAGTATCGTTTCTAGTCGTCTAGTCATGTGTCGCTACTGTCGTACACTTTCCTTTTGCTCTGACATTTTCGGAAAAGTCAATTGATGCTAGACATTCTGAGTAGGCTAACTTAAATTCATAATGTATACTTTGTTTGCTTATTTGCTGGTTTGGAAATTTTGATATGTATCTTCCACATAGTGTGAAGTACCACATTATCCAGATTCATTTTCTGTTGTGATTTTTGCCTGTCTCTAGAGCTGAAAAAGTTTGACAACGTCTTTCATTTCCGAATTACCAAAATTGTTTTCGTAATTCTTACGAACACTGAAGATACTCAGAAAAGATTTTCGTGGCGGTTAGAATATGCCCAAGAGAAAGTCGTTTCACCTATGATCTTCACTTTGTGCTTACATATGCTGATTCATATCTTGCTTATTCCGTAGGAAGACAGTTGTAGCCAGCCAAATGCATGATTATGCATACGTATATGCTACATTATCTTGTTGTATTACTCACTTTTCACATCATCAGGTCGGGTCAGTCTTTTCTAAGCCAGGTTCAGCTCCAGTGATTATATTCTTGTCATGTCAGATTGCTTTATTTTGCTTATTTCGAGGCACGTTTTGCAGGTCTTCCTTTATTTCATTTTTTTCTGCATCGTCCGAGCATCTCCAATTTACTATTTGTTAAAACTTTTTTTTTTTCGAAGAGGTGTTTTTGAATTTGCTTTTTATTTAACAGAGAAAATGTTACAAATGTGCGCTTCTTTCTTTTCCATTTTTTGCATCTTTAATTTGCGGTGCAAGCACAAATTTTTTTATTCTGATAGGTTTTAAAATTTTTTCATTAAAAATGTTGTTGCGTAACCTCTTCAGAATGCTTGTTTAATAGTTGGCTCTGAAAAATTACGGTTTTGAAAATTTTAATTTAAAAAAAGGAACCGCAAACAAAGATTTCGGAAAAATTCGAACGATTTCAATGCGTAGAGAAGTACAAATTAAAAAAAAAATGAGTTTTTGTGAGTCAGTTCTGTAAGCTCCTACTATTCTTTGTTTGTAGTGGTTCATCTGCTCAGCAGAAGTCATCATTGCCATCATCATCATCATCATCATCATCGCATCACCATCATTATCATCATCATCAAAATTATCCTTATCAACAGCATGCTTCATCCTCTGTTCATGGTACCTCCGCAGCTACCCCAGAAAACAGCTTGTCTAATAGTCCTACGATACTGTCACAAATTCGTTGCTTTTCCGGCCGTGGTACTTCAGTAAATCACCAAGCTTTACCCTTGCTCCTATCACCAACAGCCGTAAAAGTGGCAGATCAACGACATTCGTTTGCTGGTAGTCACGTTAACACCGATGGTACCAGCAGCAATTACTGTGGTGATAGTGAAGCTAATAATGTGCAGGCTTTAAATGTAAGGCTTTCACTGCCGGTCAGACCGCTTTCGGTGTATGTTGATAGCAGTTCCAACACAGCATCGCCGAGTTCCAATCAAGTATTACCGCTAACATTAGTTGCTCCTCAGTGTGATTTACTCCATATCAAATCTTCCTGTGGTTTGCACTATTCGAGTTCCCTGTCTACTAAGCACCGTTGCCATTCACCAACATTTCCCATTCCTCTGATACGTAAAATAGTACCTCAAACGCCACACTCCTCTGCGGATACTTCTGCGATACACCTACCCTCGCACCTTGATCCCTTACTTCTTCCAAGCACTGTGAGTGATACTATGCCATCATCCAGTGATTCGATCCAATCGTTTAGTCCATCGATGGCATCGTCAAACAGTGGTACCGGTAATGGAGGAAACCATCATCATAGCTCGAGAACGGGTGGTGTATGCAGTGTGCAGCTACCATCAACGTACTATACAACTAGTACCGTTGGTAGTGGAGCATCAACCTGTGCCTCATCTGTATATCAATCATCGCGCAGGACACCTATCGTGGGAATTGCTGAAGGATCTGCTCTGAGCACAGCGTCACCACCAACTCCAAGTAGCATCGGTGAGGCAGTCAAACACAGTGGTAGAAGTGGGACTATTGGACCAGCGAGCGGTATTACAGGATTTAAACGGCTAAATACAAGCCAGCAGCACCATGGTCAGTTTTCCATGACACCAAATGCTGCATTGGGTGCTGGTTGTGATATGTCAAATGGTGATGAAGTAAAGCCTCGATCATTGCGGTTCACTTGGAGCATGAAAACGACAAGTTCCTTAGCACCGGAAGAAATGATGAAGTAAGTTTTTGAAGTTGAATTCGATATCAGATCTGTTTTCTGCCTCGTTACTCTCTACTAAGCCATTCAGAACTTTTAGGGGACGTTTGAGACGTTAACCACAAAGTATCTTTCATATTAATGTGTTTATAGTTAGTTATTTTTAAGATTTTTGCATATGGAAAATATCGATATGTTGCCTTTAGGGACATGTTGCTGCTCAAACATTGTTAATTATTTTAGAGAAATTCGAAAGGTTTTGGACCAAAATAACTGTGATTATGAACAGCGTGAGAGATACTTGTTGTTATGCGTGCATGGTGATCCCAATACTGACTCACTAGTACAATGGGAAATGGAGGTAAGCTACATTTTTCCCTGTATTATACAAGAAAAATTCAAATAAGAATAGTCCTGTTCTTCATTCTCCTGGCATTACACTGTGGTAATTTAAGTGATGGTTATCTGAGATGACGTTTTGAATACTTTTGGGTGAAAAAAAAAGGAAGGCAACTTGTGAAATGAAACAACCGCAAGAATGAATTTTGGATTTTAGAGACGAAAAAATTTTTTTTTAGGTTTGCAAATTGCCAAGATTGAGCTTAAATGGAGTGCGGTTCAAGCGAATATCGGGAACATCGATTGGTTTCAAAAATATTGCATCGAAAATAGCCCAGGAGCTAAATTTGTGATTGAAAAATAGGGTGGTGAGCGAGCTGTTTTGATTGGGATTTCAAATTTTGCTTCTAATTCAGATCAGTTTTGAAAAAAAAATGCGCCTTTTGATTATAAGTTTTAGCTGAAATCCTTAAGGTAATCTAAAAGCTTACATTTCCCCCAATCACTAATTTTTTTTTTATTAACTTTTCCTTCTGCACTTCCTGATTAAAGGTGGAATTAAGAATTTGGAACTTTATTTGTTGCTTTTTTATCCAACAACAAAAATTGCCCTGAATCTATGTTTTGTCTTTTGCCCTTAATTCATTCATTTAGTGTCGCATTCGCTGCATCCCATTCCTTGGATTTAATTTTTCGAAAATTCTTCAGGAATCGGAAATGGAATTAAATGTTGTAAGTTTTAAATCTGGATTCAGAAAGACTTCTTTCAGGAATTTGACGTGAGATAAATCTATAGAAAAGCCTTTAGAGAGTTCAGTGATAAAGGGTATACTTTTTCAAGTTAATTCCATTCGGGCCTTTTAAGGATTGTTATTCCCAGCAAAAGAAAAAAATAATTGTTTAAACAATTCAATTATCGATTCGTGTAGTACCTCTTTGGCGGTCCTTGTGACACTCGTAAAATTTGGATATTCTTTGAAGTTGTCTACTATTTTTAATCAGCTTTTAGGCAGTTGTGTACTCTTTAAATTCCTTTGCCTTTAAGTACCATATTGTACTGTACCGTGATATCTCTTATTATCTGATATGGATCGTGCAGTAATAACAATTATACCAGTAGTAGCATCTGTGTTTTTCTTTTTTTTTTTTTTGCTGGTTTTGGCGATGCACTTTTCGTATATGCTAAGGACTTCCTCTAAAAGTTCGGTTTCTGCTGTTTTTTAAATTCTTTGAAATGATTATGTCAGAAACATTTTGTGCTGCATTTGATTTTAATTTCGCTTCTGGTGGTATTCTTTCCGTTTTAATTCGAATCTGAAAATTTATTACTCTGAGTGATTTGTAGATTTGAAACTAAAACTCATAGTGAAAATTTGTTTTGCTAAAGGTAAAATTTGGGATTTACTGTTTTACCTATTCTTTCTGTAAAGCGCTGCGTATAGGTTTTTTTCCCAAACACCTTTTTTTGTGAAAATTAGGAGCTGTTACATTTTTTAGTGGTTTAAAGCAGAAAGTCAGAGTGCATTTTTTTTTAAGTTTCTTGACTATTTTTGTAAAGAAATCAGATGTATTTCAAATTCGCTGCATCTCCTTTGAAAAGTATAATGTGATGATTTACTTTCTTTTACTCTTTCATCTTGTCAATTTTTTTTTTCATTTTTTCCTTGCTGTTTTTACATATTAAATGTTCAGTGTTAGTTTATATTGATTTAACAGTCAGCTGTTTGATTGCGGCTCTTTATCTGGATCAAGCATCCAGCTTTCTGGATTTCACACCTTGTCTTCTACATTCGACAAAAATTTATTCATTTGTAGAATTTTTGTATTGTATGTTTAACGATACAGAAAAGGAAGTTTCCTCCGGATTGTTTTATTTATTGTGATGCAGTCTTTTTTGTAGTGAAAAAAAAAAAAGATTTCTGGTTGATTGGTTTTTTCGCTCCTTTGAATTCCAGGAATTCGTGGTTATATGATCTGTGGTTCAGTGTAAGGCGACATTCTTCTACAATCCCCCTTGCTGTGATCTGGCTTTAAAATCTTAGATGGAAAGATTTTAGTGAATCCGTCAAACCCTTATGTCACAACTGGACTGTTGAACTGCAAATTAGTCCAGTTGATTCTTTTCTTTTTAAGGTTTTTTTTTTTTCGATGTTTGATGTTCACTAACATCGCTGTTCTCTTGAGTCACATCCGCTTTATTTTTCATTTAGAAAAATTCCTTGCAGAACAGATGCCACCATGAACCTATTTACATTTACAAAGCTCTAGTTTGAACAACAGGACATTGGTGTGACGTGGTTTTCGAAATTCACTGTAAATCCCGGAGGGAAGTTTCCCCGATCTGTCATGAGACTGCTCAGTTTCTCTATCCCGTTTCACGTACTGCCTGTCGTCCGAAACTTCCCTTCTGAGATGTGAAAGGATTTCTCTTAAATTCGCTAATCCCCTTGATGTTCAGAAGGTTGTCTTCCCTCACAAACTGAGATTCACGCACAGAGTAGCTGAGGACATTGCCGTCTGTGTGAAACTGCCAACCATTTTACGGTGACTGTATGGCAGATGACAGATAGATGGTGTACATACATCTCCAGTCCTAACCTCGTTGTTCAAAGTGAAAAAAATTATTGGAAGGTCACATAAACACAAATTACAGTTGCATCACATGATTCATGCTTTGCTTGCTTCATTTATAATCTCATGAAGACAGATTTAAAACAATGCTTCGGAAAGCTTCGCTTACTGAGATATTAGCTTGCATGTCCAGCAGTTAGAAGCATTTACATTTCAGTTGCTGATTGTAACATTATCTAATTTAGAGCCCGGAAGAGTGCTTATAATTCTTCCCGCAGGTCTGGCAAATCAGTTGATTATACAAGTAAAAAGNACATTTCAGTTGCTGATTGTAACATTATCTAATTTAGAGCCCGGAAGAGTGCTTGTAATTCTTCCCGCAGGTCTGGCAAATCAGTTGATTATAAAAGTAAAAAATGATTTTTGTACATATGCACAAATTAGACCTACTAATCATGCAAACGGGCGGTAATGTCTTGGAATTTCTCTATAAACTCTGCAATTGCGGTGAAAAGGTAAGTGAACTTGGCATTTGGCAAATTATGATGGCTTTCTTCTGCTGCTCACTACTGCTTAAATTTGAGAATTGCCTGAAGCTTCCCGAAAGTCACTGCGTATAAAGATGTAGAAGTGATATGACGTACAACTGTAATACTGCAACAACAATGTTATGGTGGATAGTAGTGAGTGCTGAACTACAAAATTTGAATGGCATATATCGAGTCGATTTCTACAACTAACACATACACAATACAATCAATAAAGAAGAAAAACTGAAATTGATTTTAAGAAAAAGGAGAAATTTTAAAGTAGGTGAAGGAGTACATTGGAGGATGTATACGACTTTTGGAGATGAAGCCATGGAGGGATTTCTTTGTCCGCCAAGTTTTGGGTTGACTGGAAAATCCGCAATAGAAAAAATTCATTCAGGCTAATTTGCAGTTTTTGAAAACAGGACAAATATGTTTATGAATAAATAAAAACCCTTTGAAGTGGCAATGTGGTTGGTGTTTTTGGAAAACTTCGCTTATTCTTAAGGATATTGCAACTGCGAATTCCGAATTTTTATAAGTACCTCTAAACGTTCATATATATTTTAGTTTCAGAATAGAATCTTCACTTAAAACTATGACGAAAAAAGTTTTAATTTCAGAATCTCCCCTCAAAATTATGATGAAAGGAGAGCAAGGAGGACGTTTACATTTATTCTCTTTTTTCATTTTTTATGTCCCTCTGAATGCTGAAAAAAGAAAAGTAACTGCTGCTGCTGCTGCTGCTGCTATTGATAATGGTAACGAGTGGTAGGATTCTTTTTTTCCAAGAAATTTTCAACCCCTCGGCTCCGTGGAATGTTTTTCTGCTTGTACTTCGAAAATCCATTCACCATTGAAATGATCAATACGTCGTCGGATCTGTAAACACAAGATTTCCAGCTAAATTTCAAGGTTAAAGCTTCTCGATCTAAATTTGCCGGTGAAATTGAAAAAAAAAAAGAACTATTTGACATGATCAGTCGGTGCATAATAATATCACGGCAGTATTCTATGGGAACAGTGTATAAACTAGTACTGACCTCACATGCATGATTAGTTGTGACTGTATAAGAAGTTAATGATTTCACGTGAGCAGTGCATAAATGAGAAGTTTTCAAACGGACTACTGATTAATTCTATAGTTTTTGGTTGCCTTAGAATTTTACCATAAATTTGGGAAAAAAAGTAGAAAACAGAAAACGAACTTGCTCTAAGCCAAGTTCAATTTTGGATAATTCCCTTATTTCATACTTCTTCACTTTACCCGTTACTGTTACGGGGAATTCATTTTCTTTTTTGAATAAAATGTATCGTGGAATTTTGAAATGTGCTATCTGAAAGAAAACATTTTTCAGGTTAAGTCAAAAAAATAGAACAGAAAATCAACTGGACTAACACATTCCTTTGAGAATCATTAAGTGATTTTCAGAAATATTTTTCAGTCCATTCATCACAGATAACTATATGTCCTTACTCGTCCTTTGCAGAAATTTCGGATATCTTCTGCAGTGATATCATCAGCGGAATCATGCAATCGTATCCAAGCGCAAACTACTTCACCATATCGCTCATCTGGTACACCAACAACCTAGAATGAAAGATTGGATCGAGATACTTTTTATAAAAATTTATGAAGCAACAGTGCAGGTTTTGGTAAGAAGATGCATTTCAAATCTGTTGATAAATTCTAGCTCAAATTTAAAGAAACAGGTTAAAAATTGATGAATTTAATTTAAGTATAGAATATAAGCAACAAATCTATGTTTCATCATCACCTGTACATCTTCAATTTTTGGGTGTCGGAAAAGATATTGCTCAACTTCTAATGGGTAAATATTTTCACCACCACGTACAATCATATCCTTTTTCCTGCCAACAATGCTCAGTGAACCATTTTCATGCATTACGCCAATATCGCTGAAAAGATTTGAAAAACTCTTAGCAAATTGTATACTGGTAAAGAGTTGATCGAGAAAACTCGAAACCTGTAGAGTTTCAAACTTTTAAAATCTAGGACTTAGAAGTTCAGGAATTAGTTTAAGAGTATAGAACTGACCCAGTGTGATACCACCTATCAGCTGTAATTTCTTCTTTAGTCTGGAGTTCACTGTCCCAGTAATATTTCATTACGGAATAACCACGAACGAGCACTTCACCACGTTCGCCACGTGGCAGAATTATTCCTTCCTTGTCGACTACAGCGGACTGAAATATAGATTCGAATAAGTTAGAAAGGTAACACTGCGAATAAAATATCTGAAAATTTTGAGGAAATCACAGCTACCTCAAGATGGTCCATAATATAACCAACAGATTTTATACGTTCCTCCGGTTGTTCTTCTCTTAGTGACATGAAAGATACCGGACTTGTTTCCGTTGTACCGTAACATACCTGAAAGCTGGAAAACTTCAAAAAAATGATAGCAGATATTAGAGGAAGATATATTAGTAGAGAGCATAAATTTTTGTAAAAAGAATCAAAATTATGTCTGAGCTCCTAATTACCTGCAAATCACGCATTCCCAGTTCGTTTACAAGTCTTTGGCATAGCGCTATTGGACATGGTGCGCCGGCTACAAAACCTGAAATAACAACAAAGTAATTATTTTATCTAAGTCAGGGAGTAATTTAAGCTATTAACATGAACATGTAAGTTGGAAATTTGAACAACTGAACTGCTATTTTAAAAAAACTTACAAAAAGTAAAATAAAGTATATCTAACCTTTGTTTGATTCAGTTACACTCTATCCTTACATCATACAGATAATATATTTTAAAAATTTCAAGCATAAAATAATATCAATATTCAGCTTCAAAAGATCTTACCCGATGTTATTGATGTATAATCATATTCCTTATATTGAGGATGATTTAGCATATCAATATACATGGTTGGCGTACCATAAACTGCTGTACATCTTTAATCAGGAAGTAAAAATATTACAAAAAAAAAAAATCTGCTAATTTTAGAACGAAAATTATTTCAATGCAATACGGTCATAATTGAATTTTAATGAAAATATTTGTTGCTAAGAGATAGTTTAAAAGTGTCTATTTTTAATGCAAAATAATACTATTAGATAAGCAAACTAGGCTATGAATCTAGCAAATTATAGCTATAACTGAGGAACAAAAAAGTACTTGAGTTCTACAACAAATATAGATAGGCTTTATAAAGAGTAGATCTGAACTAACTTTTCTTCATGTATAGCCTGAAGAGCAGCCAAGGCATCGAAAGATGGCGCCGGGAAGACGCAAGTTTGCAAATGAACACATGCACTCAAACTACCCATGACACAACCGAAACAGTGATATAATGGATTCGGAATACAGATTATTGTACGCTACAAAATCATTTCGTGATTTAATTCAATCACTGATTGCAATGCAGAGGAGAAAAGAGATTCACAATCACTGTGATGAGATCAAGATTTGTTGTACTTTTTCTTTTTTGGAAATAAATTAGAAAGTTGCGTAAAACAAGAGTAGTACTTTTTCGTTGTAACCAGCACGTCGTCCAACGAAATATGCATTATTAACAACATTATGATGAGTTAAGGTAGCTCCTTTTGGCTGTCCAGTTGTACCCTGGAAATGGATTAATTTGTTGCACCAAGAAATTAATTGTTCATCGATTATATGCTACATAACCTTTGACATTAACTCTTCCATACGTAAATTACTATGTAAATCTTTTAAAATTGGATATTTTTGCTTCTAATTTTTCCTTGTAGAGCTCTTTTTTATTTCCTGAAATTTATTTTTTCATGTCAGTCAGTTCATCATACTATGGAAAGTATTCCATTTAAAGAGTAAAATTTAAAAGTTAATAACTAATATTAAAATATTAAAACTCATCAAAATCCATATACCGAAAAACTTTAACTTGATGCTTCTTTTCTCTGCATTAAATGAAATGATTGGTAAAACTGATTAATCATTTCAATTGGTATAATTATTACTAGAAGTGAATATTTTTTGATAAAGTGACAAGAAAAAAGGTAGACAAGAATTTTGGAAAGTCTGCTTCTCAGACATAAGCCCACCATTTTCTTTTTGTTAATAAAAGAAATAAATAGTTATTTGGAAAATTTTTAAAAAAAAGTCGAATCAGTTTAATGAATAAGTGAAAAATGANATTTGGAAAATTTTTAAAAAAAAGTCGAATCAGTTTAATGAATAAGTGAAAAATTTCATTTTTCACTTATTCATTAAATAAAATTAAATATGAAAAATGAAATTTTTATATTTAAATATAAAAATTTCATTTTTCACTTATTCATTNAAAAGTCGAATCAGTTTAATGAATAAGTGAAAAATGAAAATAAAATTAAATATGAGTTGACGAAGAAAGAATTTAACAATGTAAACAGTTAATATGCATTTTGTGATAGATCAGATTTTTATTTCTTATTGTTTATAACTTGCTACTTTTCGCATTTTCATTATTTCTGAACTGCAAAGATAGAATGGTGAGCTAAATTGCAAGATGACCAACATCTTTGTGCTTCAACACTCTAAAGATAATTTAATTCGATTTAGACCGCTCTTCAGTGAGAGATTAAAAAATTTAGAAAGCAAAACAAACAAGGAACACAGTAGCATAATGTAGCATACTTCCCTACCAATTGACTGGATCTTTTTGCCACTTATCACAAACTTTCGATTACACTATATCATATATCACGTATATGATACAGTATATAGTGTAAACATAGCAATCGTACATTATTTCATATTATATCAAGAGTATGACACATAAAAATTATCAATGTGTAAAGAACAACGTATTTATGAGCTCTTCTACCATCTAAGCCTATGTATGCCTCAAATCACTAATACATGTAATACTAATCAGTGTTTAACAGATGCAAAGAAATACCTACGCTAGTGTATTGGATATTAACCGGATCATCCGGTCGTATCTGTCGCTCAATATCGGCCAACTTTAGTCGGTCTTCTTCAGTACCCATTTTTATTACATCCGAATATCTCCAGGCCCCTCTGAAATGATGTACTATTAGTTACATGGATTGATTATATTCCTTATTGGAGATGATAGCTTTAGGAATAGGGCAATTTTTTTAAGTAACGCACTCATTAAATTTCAATCTTCTAAATCACTTGACACAAACAGTCTCTAGAACATTTGGAAATTAATTGGTGACTGGTTTATTTCCAAGCAGTAAAACAAGAACTTTCGGTGTCTTTTAAATTAAAATGAATTCCTAGCTTAGCAGTTATCCTCACCTGTACGATTTCCCTTCGCCTTCCTGATCGATGATAATGAGATGGCGAAATGTGGGGAAATAATCTGCTGTCACATCACCTCTCCCTTCGGCTTTGATAGTAAGTTGTGGAATGATATCCACTATCGAGGAGTAGTAGTTTGATTTTTTGAAACTTGCAGGTGATACTAATGCTTTGATACCTACTTTACTAAGTGCAAATTTCAGCTCTTCTGATTGGTACGATGGGTTTATATTGACCTAGAATTTTGGAAAATTAGTTTGGATTTACAATACTTACTCGATCTTTTTTTTTCGAGAAATCCAATGAAAATAATTCTTAGGATATCTGAATATTACAGTTCATGAAGGCAAGAAACAGTTTACTTTTTGTCTTGGGAAAGAAATTTTGTTCATCTCTTTTTATTATTATTAAGCTGAGGGATTGATAAAGCGACCTAATGAACTAGTACTGATTAGGACAATTACAAGTGGACTGACTTATAATAATCCAAAACTATTCAAAATTACATCTAGATTTAAAGTGGAATAGATAAAACAATAACTAAGAAATTATTCGATTTTTAAAAGGAATAGAAAATAAATTTAATCGTTATTATGGTACTAATACTAAGCTTCCAATAAGCAGACCATTTTCTGCATTTATTCGTTTTTGTCAATTCTTTTTTTTTTTTTAATCTCAAAATTCTTTTTTAAATCACATTTAAATGATTTAAATTTAGTAATTATTGTTAAATTCATTGATTAAGGTGCAAAGATAAATATGAAACACTTGCCATGATCATTCCGGCAAGAGCGGTAGCAAACTGACAAACGATCCATTCATATAAATTTGGGCCCCAGATTCCTACACGATCACCGCGATTCAAACCCAAATGCAATAAACCAGTGGCTAATTTCTCACTCTACAAGAGAATTGGAAATAAAATGATTTCCACTCTTTTTTTTTTCTAGGAGATTTCTGATTTAGATTGCTTGGAGAAATATCTTGCAAAATTGCGATATTATAATATTTAATATATTTTCCAAAAACTTTTAGAAATAAAAAAAAAATGAAGGAATACATCATGAAGCAGCTGTTGATATGTTTTACGTATACCGTCACGTTTGAAAATTACAAATTCTCGGTCTGGAACCTGAAAGTAAATTCTTGAGTTTTTGAAAGATCCTCCTCAAACATTTCAGATATTTAAAAACTTTGAATCATAAAATTTCCGGAAATATTTATCAAAAGCTAAAAAAGGATAGAAATTAAACCTGATCTACAGCCATCCGAAGGCGATCGCCGATGGTATCAAAAAGCAAAGGAATGTTGGATACTCCATGAACATAACTTTTCCTTATAGCTTGTGCCGCGACGTTCTCCGACAGCACAGTAGCATCCCCATTAAGCGGTGTCTCTGAAATTTCCACATTGAAGCTACTGTTGAAAGAAACTGCCATGCAACGTGGATGTAAAGGGACGAATAGTAATCGGAAGGAATATCAAAGGATGATTTTAAGACTTATCAGGGGAATAGAGCCGGAACAAGAAGCTGCTTACTTTTGCTCTCAAATTAATTAATTAAGAATTTTCATGCCATGTTGCAGAGATCGTCGATAGCAATTCAATCTTCTTTTAAAAATTTTCAATTAACAGTATATTCTATGAAATTGCTGAAAGTGGTTTGGACATTTTCGGTACCGGAAGAGAGATTCATTAATTGGTACCACATTATAAGAAAGGCGCAGTAAGGAGAAAATCGAGATCCTCTGCATGGACGATAGCAGTTAGTTCGGACTTTATAGAGATTCAATTACAATTTAACTAACAATTCAGTATCAAATTTATACGAACGACGACGAGATACAATTCACACTTATGTTTCTAATTTTCAATGAAGAATAAATAATGCCACCAGACTTGTCAATTTTATGTAACTGTCTCATACAATTAATTTGTTGCTCTTAACCATACAACAGTTTAAGATTTTACGATCAGCTAAAGAATTCAATTGCAATTATTTTCACAAATTTTTGATAAAAATTTCGGAATCATAACAGCTTCAAGTTTCAGTCAAATACAGTAGCACATCACACTGTCCGTATTTTAACCATGCAAGAGAATTTATGAAATTTTCGGGATATTAATTAAAGTGAAGAAAAAAAAAAATGAAAACTCCAACACTAACCAATATGCATATTACTGTTGCAATAATTATAAATTTTGACTGCAATATCGGTTATATGTTTCCACGGTGTGTGCAAACGTTCTATCTTTTTAATTACCTGTAATTTAACCTCATAACACATTTGATAATAGGGAAAATTAAATTTTAAATAAAATTTAAATACGATATCCATAACATTAAGTAGCTTTTGAAAAGATCACTCGATTTCTCCTCATCTCTTGATAAAAAGAAAATGCAAGATACAGCTCATGTAGATATCATTTGAATGGAATTAGAAGAAATGATGAAAGAGACTTCGATAAGTAAAGAGATTCACTTTTCATGCCGTTTAGTTGCTAGCTTAGATCATCAAGAATTGCTAGCCAGTTATATGAGTTTGAAATGAGATACACAGTTCATAATTTGATGAAAAAGTAACAAGGAACTTTTTCTAACAACTTTGCAGGAGGAATTGGAAATGTAATTTTAAACATTGTCGAAAACCTAACCAGGACTTGAGCCAAATGAAATGGTCTTATAGCTGCTATCTTTCTTTTTGTTTAAAAAAAGTTTGCACATAGTTGTGAATTGGCCCAATATCACTGATGATTGGACAATTCTGATTGCCATGAATTTAAGCTTATCAATTTGACAAGTATAATTTTAAGAAACCTTTTGATAATTTATTTAAAAAAAAAAGAAAATTTGGCAGGTTTAAAAAAAAGATGGAAAAAAAAACTGAAAGACTTTTAAAGGAATAAAAGAACTCCTCAGCTGTGATAATAAAAGATTCGTTTAAAAAATATTATAGGCTCTTAGCGATAGGTAGCAGAAGCAGATAGGGTCGTTAGAGAATATTTGTACATGACATATGCATGTGTATATAGGTCAAGCAGGTTCATTCTCGACCACCTACTACTGCATAGATCTTCCACAGCGATCTTGACTATTGCTATCATCTACTTCTTTTCCTTTGTGGTTAAAAGAACTTTCCCGTTTTACTTCATTCATATTCATCCTATCAATATTGTTCTGTTCAACAGCAAACTACCTATCTCCTCTCAGTTTTGTTTCTTAAGAAAAAAGAATTAAATGAGCTGAGAGAAGTGAAATGACTTGAATGATTAATGGCAACTGATAAAAATGATAAATTTTCGTTATATATGGAAGGTAAATAGAAAATCAAACGATAGAAACTTTTTGGATAACGCGATACAAAACGACCTTCCGTATCAAAATATTGACAGAAGACGGATAATTCGGTAAATTTTGTAAAAAAAAAAAAGAATTTGAACCGAGTTGACATACTAGTTCCAGAAAGCAATTCTTCAACACACACACACACACATCCGCATGAAGCAAATCTTCTCGACTAAATACTGTTAAATTTACAAAGTATCAAAATTCTTCCACACCGCAGTGATTTACAGCTAAAATTTGCATAGACCGAATGATGTCATCGCGAAAGAAAGCCTCATGGAGAATCCTCCAAATAATACCTAAAAAGAAATGAAAGGGTGTAATACTATGATGCATGATTATTTGCTGTCGTTTCATTTGTTTCGCTGTCACATTGATATTGTTTGTGTCACTTGTTCAGGTGTTTAGGTGTGAAGTTGAGAAGTTATTTGCTTTCCAGGTTCGTCATGTTTATTGGGGAAGATTTTTGGATGGGAATTCGAAAAAATTAGGTCGAGTTACTGTCCGACATGTGATTGCAGGCACAGATTAGGAAATTAAATCAAATGATTGAAGTTATATTTATGGGAAGTAAAATTGGGAATTCATATTCCCTCTCATCGAAAGTTTTTTGTCTCACATCGAATAATGTAGTGCCAGATTCTCTGTAATTTTTCTGGTGTGTCATCAGAACTCGGAAGCGTGGAAATGCTATTTCCGACATTTGTCATGTGATTATTATTAGTACATGACTTTCAATAATGCTACCGTAAGCTACGTCTCATGGTTTTCAGGAAATTTGTCGCTCATATAAAAAAATTATTAGAAGAAAATAATGCCGAAACGACGGAAATAAATGATTTCAATTTATTTCAGTGAGATGAAACCAAAGAAAAAAGAGAAGCGAAAAGTTATAAGTATTGCTTATACAATTTGATGAAATGTGGTCTAATCAGGAAATGAAAGTTGTCTGAGAATTTTCATTGACATGTCAAAAGATTTTTCATTTTTTCTCATTTTTTCCTCCTCCTCCTCCTTTGCCGATACAAATTCTCCGGCAACGTTGCTGAGGATTATAATTAGTAGCTATTTTGAAGCAGTATAATACGTCCAGATTATGATATAATGGCAGCTGATAAGAATATCAATTAATCCAACAAGATGAGTAGTTGAAAAAGTTTCAAATTATACACTCTGTAACTTCCACTAGAAGTAAACCAGAATTACTGAGAAGAAAAAGGAAAAAGCAGATATGAATATGAAAACAGTTGCTAGATATCTCTGAGAAGTGAAATAGTATGTATCTGAGTCATTAATTAAATGAAAAAATAAACTGCTCACCTACTGCTACTTGTAATTAATTGTTATGAGAAGGATTGGAAATGGTACTAGCATTAAACTGGTGAAGCTTCGCTAATGACTGGTTACTTGAACCAATTCATTAAGAAATTAGGCTACTGTGAAACAAAAACATTTGCTTTTATGGGCAACAGAACTTTCTAGAATAGCAAAATCATTGAAAATTTTTTCTTACTGAAAATAAAGAGCGTTCCAGAATCCCCTCACAAGAAATGTTCAATGAGCAGAAGGCAAGAAAAACATTGGTTAAATTAACCGGTGCTGCATTCGAGGATGCACCAGCCATATTCAGTTCATTCCTGGTTACTTTCTTCATCTTTTGCGATAAGAGTTAAAAAAGATGACGAGATGAGATTACATGAATGGACATTGTAGACAGAATGATATTCACTCGGAGAAAGATTTCATTCAGGATCAGAAATATCTTCTGTGAAAAAGAAGAAGTAACATGGTGTGAAATTGAAATTAAGTTCGAAACAGAGTTCTTTTGGAAGTATAGATGAAGAAAGAATAGCAAAAAAATTTCCGAAACTTTCTGAGAACACTGAAATGAATCTATTTCCTGTTATCAATAAAAAAATGACCGTAAATGCTTAATTACTGTGCTTTCTGATGAGAACTGAAACGACCTGGCAAACTTTTCTGATGAAAACTGAAACGACCTGGCAAACTTTTCCACGTGAAATGCTTGGAGAGACACTGATAACAGTAACTGTGACGTAAAGTTCTTCGAGTGCATTATTATGCATTCATTATTACTGTCATTATTATTAGATAAGGCTAATTTATAAATGAAGCAGTAATGTTGATATAGTAAACGAATGAAAGTAACAGTCGTACCTTGTCACTCTCACTATGCAGCATAGCCAATTCAACTTCACGCTTAGGAGAAATCAGAAATTGAAAGGCAACTTTTTTTCAACTCCAGTAGTTAGTAGTAGTAGGATAAGTAAGCGATTCCAGCGAGAAGTTGCTCAGAAGAGAATTTTCAAGTGAGTGGGACTTTTTGTCTTCCGGTATATATGTTTGTAGGTGAGCGAGTGTGTGTTGTCTGTGTCTTTTGGAAAGCGATAACTTTTACGGCTTTAAAAACAGACTAGCTAAAAGCTTTCGTACTGATAGAACCAATTTTCCCGAGAGAGAACTGATTTCAATCACCAGCTTTCCAGTTACTTAAGAATGAGAATGACCGTAATGGTATTTCCTTCCTCTGATCAATTAGTTAATCCCAGTTGTTTTCAGCCATACTTGAACTGCTTTCCAGTAGCATCTCTATCTATTTTCTCTTATCAGAAGAAGGAAAGAGTATTTTCAATCTTTTTTCTTTTTGATCCGAATAGATGTGCAGTTTGAAAAGAGAGAGGCAAATTTAATTATGTTAAGAGTCGTTTTTTTTTTTTTTTTTTTTTTAAGAAAATGAAAAGAAAACTAGTGGAAAATGCTGAAAGTAGTTCTTATTTACCGAGATCTAACAAATAATCCAGAAATTCTCCTCAACATTATTTTAATACTCTTCAATTAAATGGTAAACAGAAATTTGTTTCAAAACATACTGAATTTATAAAATTCTTGATTATTACGAACATTTTTTCTTACCTTCAAAAAAAATTAGCTAAAGAATCTGTTAACATTTCATTCAATTTTAACCAGGAAACTTCACACTTAACAAAAATTCGCACACAAATCTGACGAACATAACATGATCCGATAGAATATTTCTTTTGTTTAGACACATATCAATCAACACCGGCTGGAAATTTCGATTTGGAAGGAACATCAGGTTAGTTGTTATAAAAATTTCTCAGTTATCTGTTGATCATAAAAGAAAGAAATGTAAAGAACAGAAGTTTCCGTTGAAAAACCGGAAACTTCACTTTATCTGATTTAATTTTCAAAAACAACGGTATTTTGGCGAACACGAGTTTCGCGTTAAATACTTCAGTTATCACTATAATATAATATAGAACATTACTGATCAAGATAAACATATGAAGAGGTTTACGATTCTGCAGTAGAGTTCTTAAGAAGTATGACGTAAAGAAATTTATATTTAAAGAATTGTCTACGCATATTGCTCGAGAAAATAATTGGAAAAAAAAAAACCATGCTTACAACGAAATTCATCCTAACTGGTGAAATACCTCAAACGTAATCATATATAAAAGTGACTGATAAATATTTCACCTCCTCTAAAATAGTGTGATCTGATTTCGAGTGATTAAATCAGTACAGAAAAACACTGATTAGAGTGATTCCAATATCAGTACAGAAAGATTTGCTGAGTTGTAAAAACTGATTAAAAGAATGAATTCTTGTTCTTTATAAGATAACTATTTTCTTTTCCACAACATTGGCTGCTGTGAATCATTTGTGAAGATCGAAAATTTCGTTTACAACAAAAAGTTATCTGTTTTTTCATCACAGACTTTCACTCAGGAAAAATCGATGGTGCTGATCCTTTGACAAATGATAGCGAGTAAGAGGAGGAGGGAAAGATTGCAACTGATAATGATAAAGGAATTTTTTTAACCCTTCATATCATTTGCGTTGAATAAAGAATACATTTCCCAAGAAAAGGAACCGAAATGTTTCACAGGAATTAATAAATTTCCCGCTTATGCAAATTGATTAAACAAACAGAAAGAAAACGCTTGTTTAATTTTGAATTATTAAAAAAGTATAATTAATTACAAGAGGAAAAGGAGCCGAAATAGAGTGCCAATCACAAACATCGCACAATATTTCGCACTAGATTTCAATAATCTTGGCAAGTTTATTAAAATAATATTTCATTAATAATTAATTCTCATATAAACATCTACATGATCATTTGAATATTTAACATTAATCATTAAAACTTGATGTTATTACATCGTTGATAGTGATACACATGCATTTTATCATCGTTAACACTGACATTTTCAGAAATGCCTAATTATAGATCTTCAGTATCCCGCCTGCCTTAAAATTACGTGCTCCAGTAATTAAAAACAATAAAAATTTGATTTTTGTTAACATCCAAATCAAATCACTTCATTTAAAAGCAAACAGCCTCAAATGAAATGATATGATATGCCATTTGCCAGACTAGTAAAACATCACTGATATTCAATCTATTAATCTACTCCATAATTTTTTGCAAAAGATACTTACTTAATCGTGATCACTCTTTGTCTCGACAAAACGTATTTGTCACGATTACATTTAAAATTACAATCAAAATTCCAAGCAACTGGACGATCACGAATACAAAATTTGAATAGGTTCGAACTTTTAAATAAAAATCAGGAAGAAAAGAGAAGTGAAACTTTTGATTTTTTTTTTGGCTTGTAAATAAAAAGAATGCAAGATCTCCTGAATCGAAAAATAAGGAAAAAGTTAATAAAAGGAGTTCTGATGCATCCCGGTCAGGATTCAGGGTATGATTCAGAGTTAAGAAAACAAATAAGTGCTAGAGTCAATCCGTAGATAAATAATGTTAAAAAAAAAAAAAAAGATGAAGATGACGATAATTCAGTTCTAAGCTGTCAGTGATAAGTTTAGTAAAAAAAAAAAAATGATAGTGAAAAGGCGATGTTAAAAGAATTGGAAGGTAGCAAAGTTCGGGAAACGATAATTATAATTTAACTGTAAGTGATTGAAATATTCATTACACAAATATGAACACTTTAAAATCGGTGAAGGACATTTATCTCACCAATGAACCTATTTCCTTGAATTTTTACATTCGCACTGTTTCCAGAATTAACTAAGTCGAAAATGAATGTAAAACATAAATCGCAACTGAATCGTATCACTAATCCACTGAAGAAAAGTACTGATAGCACAATGAGAAGTACAGAAACGAAATCCAAATGTCATAATTAGCATTTTAATTAGCACAAGAAGAGGGGAACAGTGTGTATGAACGGACTGAAGGAATTTTGCAATGATCGGTTCGCAGATGCGATTTACCGACCAACCGGTCCTCTGATGACGACCGACTACCTGCAGAGAGCTGCAACGCTCTCTGATGACCGTTACCTGGATCTCTCGTTGCAGAAGGACGTCTGATTCTGGATTAGATTCCATCTCACTCTTGTCAACTCATTCTTCTGGTGCAACAATAACACAGATACGTGTGCACAACAGAGGAGATGGCACATTACCAGCAGCTATAATGAGATGTCTCTACAGTTATCTCCACTTTTGATAAGAATGGTACTCTCAGAAATAATCATATCCTCATAAATATCCAAGCATGACATCTTATAAATGTTGAGTAACCATGATATCCCTATAAGATATTCGGTAATCATGATATTTCTATTACCACTTATGAAATCATATGGAAAAAATATGTTGATGTTGATTAATTCCCTACTCCCTCTCAATTCTTCACACTAAAGTATTATTATTCGCAACGAAAGAGCTACTTTTTATAGTACTCTCCATTTCCTCATCAACTCATCTCTTGTCAAATTTCTTATACTGTGAAATTATGTTCCACTTTACTGATAGCACTTACTGATAACAATTGTATCAATTGTAGGGGGAGCGGAACATTGTTCTTTTCACATAAATATTGCATTTATGATGCAAATCGATTCATGATATTAGCAGTCTTAGTTGAATAAGTAGAATGACAGCGTTATTTCAACCGCCTGATAGAGTTTTGGGGTTAAATAACTCACGCAAGGTCACACGTACGGAAACTTCCTCGACTTCTCGTACGCAACGTTTGAGGAATCGAAAAGAAGACAAGCGTCTAACAATCACTAAACACACACATATATTCCGAAATTATTTGCAGTAGAAATTTT
This sequence comes from Setaria digitata, assembly GCA_003640385.1. Classification (NCBI taxonomy): domain Eukaryota; kingdom Metazoa; phylum Nematoda; class Chromadorea; order Rhabditida; family Setariidae; genus Setaria; species Setaria digitata. The sequence goes on along the minus strand of RCAB01000038.1, from coordinate 39,564 downwards.
AGAATGGTGACGCGTTCATATTACGAATCTCAGTACGTGTCTGTGGCGCACAAAGACGTACGCATACCTCCAGACAGACGGACAGACAGAGAGACACAGACGGACAGACAGGGATTGTTTACAAACGAGTAGCGAAGGGGAGTGCGGAGGGGGTGAAGATAGGTTTTGTAGGATTGATGGATTCGTTATAGCTCTAATTAGGCATCTGTCCTCAGGTGGGTGGCATCTGCGACATTATTGCCTTCATCAGGACATCTTGGACAAATAGTCTGTTTGTGTCTGTGTCCCAGTCTTATTCTGTGAAATCAGTTAGCCAGGACACTTTGCAACTGATATCCTGTGTAATCAGTTTGCATTCTAGTTCATTTGGCTTCTTTCAAGTGAGTTCCTCTTACCTCTGTGACTGGGTTTTCCGGAAAAAGTCCTGACTTATAAGAAGAAAGAATTGGTTTATTTCTTAAGTTACTAAAAAATTTTTGGGACAGTAGGAAGAAAATTGAAATTTCATAAATGAAAATTCGAAAAGTGAAAATGGAAGAGGATGAAAAGAGTTGGTAGGAAGATGATAGGAGAAGGAATTGATAATTTCAAGATGAAAATGTGATATAATTTCGTAAACTGTGGTCATTCTAAGTTGGAGGAAAGTCTGTGAAATGAAGGAAATGTTACTGACAATTTTTGTATCATTGATCAGGCAAAGAAACGTAATGACGAAATGAATTGTCACACAGGGGTCATATAATGCGCATTATGACTCATTCATTTTTCTGATCAATGTCGTTCAATTTATTGCCCTTGAACTCTCCACACAGATCTCTTATTTTCCCAGCACTTTGGAGCTTCCTAACCATTTCTGTCTCTCTGAAAACATTTTTTTCAAAGCTTTCTTTAAATTTTAGATGTAAAGAAAATCAAATTGTTCATTATTTTCACGAATGTTTTGTCACAAAAACTCGTCTTATATTTCATGTCGTTATAAATTATTGAATTTTTTGGAATTCATGCAAATATTGATTTAGGTAATGAAAATTTGCTCTCTTCAATTACTCTCGGTAGCTTGACGAGGGAATAGTGATAGGAGATTAAAAATTTTGTCAATGGCAATTACAAACTGTGGAAATCAGCATTCACAGTCCTAATAATACGAAAGTTATGCCATTGTATCAGTACTGCTGATAATGATCATTTTTTCGTTATCAAAGTAAGATAAACGAATAGTATGAAAAGAAAAAAGAAATCAGTTGTTGCTATTCTGTATCATATCGTGTCTATTTTATTTAGTTTCCAGTCTTACTACACTCTTCAAATCAAACATTTTATTGATATTAAATAGTCAAGCACAATACATGTAACAATTCACTGGCAAGAAATATTCGCAGGAAATTTCTAGTGGAAAAGCGATAAATAAAAGGAAGTATTCCCAATTTGACAGCATTTGTAGGTATGCGGGAGAGTACATTTTGCAGCTCGTTTCGGAAAAAAAGTGAAAAATAAACTTAATTCTCATGGTGACCTTTGGACTTTCACCTAAACAAAAAATCATATTTGCACTAGAGAATTTTTTGACTTACAACAGCTCAATTGGAAGTTTTATACATTCTCTAGAGTAGGGTCTATTAGCTTGGTCAAAATTAATGCAAACAGTTTATCACTAATCAGTATCATCATATCGTTTTACTTAAGCCGCACTGTATATTAATAATGATTCTGTATTAAACTACCATTCATTTGGAAATGAGTTTTTGTTATAAAGTGATAATGAAGGATATTATGCTGATAGCTATTCATCACCTTGTTAATTTCCTATAAAACATATTAAATGGACAATGTAAGGCTAAATCAGCTCGATATTTTCACATTAGTTGAATATATGAAATTATGGAACGCGATTTAAACTTTTGAAAAGTTCGCCAACCTTTCCTTCTAAACTGGCCATATGTTTTCGTTTTTAGCTCGGATTGCCGCCAAACAGAAATCATGACTAGTACAAAGATTATCCCATAAATTCAAATTCATTCAGTAAATTCCATGTATTTAATTGTCTGGAAAGATGAAGGGAGGATTTCTCGGTAAAATATTCGCTAACCAATATATTTCCAGGATGCATCATTTATTTCTTGGAATTTTAACATCTCAGTTCCATCCTCTGATAAAAGATTTGGTGAAAATATGCCGGGAATGTCGTATGGAATGAAATTTTTGATTACGGAGAAGGTTTAGGTTTATTCATTCAGTTATTTAAAGTAAATCACTTCTCCACTCATAACCTTTATTGAATAAATAGTTCTAGTAAGAAAGCTGAAAATCATCAATTTTATTAACAGTTATTTTTGTGGCAAATTCTATCGGAACATTAAACTGAAAGTTCAACGAGTGGTAATGACCAACTGACAGGAAGATATTACCTCAAAAAGAATTGAATTTTTTTTTTGTCCTTCAACAACACTGCGATAACTTTCGTATCAAAAAACCAGTGAAGCGTCAAGATAACCCAAAAAACATTTACTTTTTCAAAAACTTAAATTTCGCATTTACGAAATTACACACAAGAAATCATTCTGATGATCGAACCGTGCGGAATTAGAATTTATTTTCATATTCAGTAAGCCATTTTAGTTGTTTTAATATGGACAATCGTAGTTCATAGTACTGATAAGCTGAAGACTGGAATCGAGGATGAATTATCAATTAAGCACGAAGCAAGTGAAACAGCTTATTAGGTGGGTGGATATGCTTATTGTCCTTAAAGTGAAAAGGAATTAAAAGTTAAATAATGCATCATTATATCATTAATATCATCATTCTTATCATATGATTTTTATCAATACGATGAAAAACTGGAAGTGTTGGAAAGAAAAGAATCCAGATGCAGAATAAGGGAATGGGTTATTGATAATCTCATCTGATAATCATATTGATTGTTTTCCCTTTCTGAAGTGATTTTTACTTTAGAGAGAGCAGAAAAAAGCCAATAATTTGAGCGCTGAAAATATAAGAAAACTTTTTGATGGAAATACCACTGTGGCCATCGGCACAGTTGCAAACGCTTCTTTTAAATAGCAACTTTACGAATATATAAATGCTGATGTAACAGCAAAATGATACTGACCTGATCTATTGCTTCTCTCCTGGGAATCCGTAAAATGCAATTTATTGAGACGAGAAAAAATTTCACCAAAATTTATGCTGGTTGAAAAATTTCTTCAGTTTTATTTGAGAAAATTAATAACGAAACGAAACTATGCCCTAAAAATCTAACAAATATTTTATAGATGTTGTAAATCAATTTTATAAAAGTAGCAGATTGCTAAATTAGTATAAACAGTAGGAAAAGAAAGACGAGAGGAAGATTTTATTCATTGGTTGCACATGTTGCACATATACAGAATTTAAAACTGTTCATAGCCTGATTAAGTAATTAATGAAATTCTTAGCTGAATAAAAGCTTGAATCATACAGGAAATAAATCTCTTATAAGATCCAGTTGATTCATATGAACTGTCAAACAGAATAGTGAATCAATGTCATATTTTCGATCATTAGCAAAGAGTATCCATCTTCGAAAATCATCACATAACAGATGTGCGTGAAAACCACGTCCAGGATGAGGATTCTCGATATCAAAACTATCACTGTCCTTCATTACATCATCTTTACCATACTGTAGAATGTGAAGGACATGTTCTCTGGAAATAGAAATAAATAACTTTTATTGTAATATAATTACTGCGAAGATATCAANTCATTACATCATCTTTACCATACTGTAGAATGTGAAGGACATGTTCTCTGGAAACAGAAATAAATAACTTTTATTGTAATATAATTACTGCGAAGATATCAACTGAATTTAACTTTTTCGATGCAGTTCTGCTCTTTATTTTGCATTTATTTATTTCTAATGTTTTAATTTCATAGAAAAAAGGAAAAATATAGCAAGTATAAATTTACTGATTAATTAAATCATATGCAACGGCACTAAGATAGGAAGCCGAGGCTTTATCCGATAAATTTGGCTCCGGGCAGGTCACATTAGCAGTTAGACATCCCGTATTAGTAAATTCAATCGTGTAAGGTTGACACTGCAGTTCTTTGATAAAGATTGGGCAGTTCCAGAAGGAGCTGATCGGAATCAGAATTTTACACTGGTGACACTCGGGACTACTGTCTTCTCTTTTCGCTGGAATTACAAATGAGTAAAGAAAAGAAAATCATGCATAACCATTTCTCATCTTTTCCAAGTAAATAAATAAACAAAGGCGCCAGTTGATAAAGTTGAGAGGTCGAACAGTTGCTCCGGAAGATGAAAAAAGTGCTAACCAAGTTGTGCATGAATTTCGGGATTTTCACCAAGTTCCGAACCGGTATCTCTTTTGAAGACAACTGTCTGTGATTCTGGATCCAACAAATCATCGGAAAATCGTTTTGCTTTCAATCTAGTTAATTTAATGGATAGAAAGTTCGGATCAAATGTTGAAGTTAAAGGCAAGAAAAGCAAAATAAAAAGTAACTCATAGAGACGTAGCGGTTGACAATCCATTGCAATTAACAACTGAGTAAGATTCGTAAGGGTCAAAAGTCATAGGTCAGTGCACTGATTAATTGTATATAATCTTTATAGTATTCAGCTTGAAATGCTGTTAATGGGAGAGAATAAGCCACATTGCATAAACTTCTTTGGAAAGGTATAATTGTAATTTCACATTGTTATTAGAAATATTTGTCAAATAAATTTAAATATCTTTAAAATATTTGTCAATTTAAATTAAGCATATCTGTTTCTTTGTGTAGGTCAACAGCAATGAGTTTTTACGATTTAGCCTTTGGAAACAAGCAATACACTCTCGATGTTCACTCTCGACATTGAAAATCTATACTGAAAAAAGTAATATACAAATGGTGGAGGAAATAAATCGCAGAAAAATTGAGTTGTTAACTAAATCCGATGGTCACTAAAGTCAACAAGTGGACAGCAGTAGAGTGGAGAGAAGTGCTTGGTGATTTGGTGGTCCACTCGAAAATAGTTCTTATCTTCTTCGATTGTTATTCAGATAAACATATTTAAGTGTATCTTTACTGGATATGTCGGGTCACTCTTAATACTGTCAACATCTGACGAGCAATTTCCTCATCGCTGCTTTCATCGTTATCGTTATCACTGGACGATATCAAATTTATTGACATTTTCCCTTCAAAAAATGCGCTACACTTTGGATCATTGCTTATTGCTTCTAGCATTACTTATCATTTCGACAGCTGATAACGGCCAAAAGTTTAAAATTACCTGTGCAGATAAATCACTACAGTGTAAGCGGAGAAGTCATCTGTGCCAAAGTAATGCATTTCGTACTGTGATGCAATCACTTTGCAAGAAGTATGCACTGCATATTTGTTGAATATGATTATGTTTATCTTCCTGTCTAATGAACCACTTATTTCGGAATTATTCGTGTATTTTTAATTTTTAGTAAGATAGAGGGAGAAAGGCAAGCTGTTTTAGCAAGAATTACAATCATAAAACTCCTCCATTCTTTGTTCACTTGAAAATCTCCATTCAATGATTCAAAAATCATTTCGGGCAGAGCAAGCAAATTTGTGTCAATTGATCTAACTTACAGGACTTGCAATTTGTGTGAAGATAGTCGAGAAGATGAGGTGGTAGAAATGGACGAAAATGAAGAGGAAACTGATATAGGTATGCCTACAAAGCTCGTAAATTCAGTGATAATTGATGCAAAAGATGAGTGTCCATGAAGTTGCACTGTTCATTACATTCCGCTTATCAATACAAGATGGTTTAGAAATTGTAGAAAACGAGAAAGAAACAGAAAGTACTGATTATTCCGAATTAGAAAGAAGTACCACTGAAATGGAAGAGGTGACGGAAGAGTCTACAACAGTAAAGCCTTCTACATTCATTACTTATTCGACTTCGAAGAGCTGGAAACAAGCTGTGTGCATGGATTCGTCATCAGACTGTGAAGGTTCCAATTTGATAATTATTTCATCCAATTTCTAAAAAGTAAAAAACTTTGAAGACGGAATGAAGATAGCAGGGAACAAATCCAGACAGGCCAGTGCTCTAAGTTTTAGCATAGACGACAGTAAATGATGCGAAGGATTTCGCTAAACGATTTGTGAACTATTTTCCAGTCTAGAATGCCTTAGTATTCTTGACTAATCCCTCTACCTGAATAATCAAATCCATCATTATGGTATGATGGATTTCAGGGAAAAAACGTTTGTGCAGTGAACAAACTTATGCTCATCTAATGAGAAGAGAATGTCGGAAAACGTGTGGTCTGTGTCAACCAACCAATACCTACAGTTTTTCCGGAAGTACTAAACTTTGACTTTTACATGATGTATTGAAATTTACGAGAAAAAAAAGGTTAAGCTTAAAATACATCAATTTAAGGAAAGAGGTTACCCCAATTAAAATCGTTACCAATTCCTTTCATTTCTAACTTCTAAAAAACACTCCTGAAAGTTTCGGAGAATGTTCATGACGCAAATTTATGGAAACTAATTAGAATCAAAATAGATTTAAAAGTTCAGGTACTCGCAATCATTTCTTTTTTTTTTTTTGCAATTAATGCTTAAAATCCTCAGGTAATCGATTACCTGCTCGAATCCCAAGTGGCGAAGCAAAAAGTGGGATGAACATCTGGGAATGCCAGGATATGGCTTCAGACTGTCGTGAATCACTGTGCAATCGACGAAGTTATCAACAGCTTATGCAAACCATTTGCAAGAAAACTTGTTCGCTCTGCTAGCTGAACAACTTAAATCTCTGTTTGTTTTTCAGTTCAAAATATACTTAAGACGAGAAGAATTTTAAGACCAGAGCTGAGCAAAAAAAAAAAAAACTCGGATCCAGTTACCATGATATTTTACGTGGAAAACACGAATGAAATTTGTGAACGGACAACCACCTGTCGTTCATTTTTTTAAATACTGTCTCAATAGGAATGGACAAGGACAGTTTCCGATTTCCTTTCCACCCTGAATTTTGTCTTCCTCAATACTTTTATATGAAACTCGACTCGAACACACAAACTTAAACTCTCTTTCTCCATTCTGGTTGGACTGAGACGTTTTAGAAAATCTTTATTGTTAAAGGAGCACATCATGGAAACAGCAGGAAAAATATAAATCAATTTATACACAAAAGAAGTGTCAAAAGAGTCACATTGAATTTCATGACTAATTTTGTAGCAACCGGAAAAATGATCCATACTTGGAAAACTGACTGGCATATGTATACAGCAACTACAACATGAAGATACCGTTTTATAAAAAAGAAAAAAAAGCCCTAAATAAATGAAGATCAGCACACCACAGAATAGGTAATAATTATTAACCTTACCTTCGAACCCCACCTCCCCCTGCAGTAACACCTCACCGCTGTGCTTTTCCCACTTAAACGTCACCTTCGTAGTAAGACTAGCGATCTTAAGTTGTAAAAAATAGAGAATCAGTTGTAATGAATGGTTAGTCAAGCAACTCTAAATCTTATTTCCTTAGCTTTTGGTAACCTGAAAAGTTCGAGATTTATCAATATTAATATAAGGTACTGAAAATCAAATGCAAAACTGGGCGATAAACAGCGCATTAACATCGAATACATAGATGTAGAATATTAAAAAAAAAAAAGCTTAAAAGGCTGAAAACCATCAAAACAAAAAGTTCGGGGTTCAGAAAGCTCATGATACAGAAGCACTTCGATCAAATGCAAAACACAACTTTGCAAATGACATTAATAGTGATATGTGGCAGTAAGAAAAACTCTCTAATTTCGAATTCAAACCATAAAAATAAGCAGCTGGAGAGCACATGTAAAGAAATAGAAATAGTCTTGATGAGCCACTTCGTAGATCTCTTCTGGCAAATTGGATCTGATACCCGAAGCTACTGGGCAATCGAAATGAGGCGAGGTAGAAAAAACTTTGCAATTCAATTTTTGAAAAACTAGTGCAATTTAACACGAATATCACATTTGATTTGAAGTTTTAATTTAAAAATTTTTTAAATGGACAGGACGAAAGCTTCGAGGCACAAATTAATCAAGAAATATTTATGTGTCAGTAGAAATAAATTAGAGAATATGTTAAAGCAATCCTTATGAGTAGCCCATATACCTTCTGATCGAATGTTGCTCTTTAAACGGGCAATAGCGCAAAGAGGAAATCCGAAGAATGCATTCATCCAGAATACTTCGTCCTACTATTCATTTATCTGGCTCTATTCCAGCTCATTATTATAACCTAGTATTGGCTGCTGTTGTGATATATTCTCGTGGTATCCACGATTTGCTTGTCGCTTCTTCCGTCTGCAAAACTTGGCTGATAGATGAGACAGAGGACACTTTATCAAGCATTCAACAAATCAGTTCAAGACAGCGAAGCTAGCCTTTTTCCGATATCTTCTTTCAAACGACCTGAATCTTTCCTGATATAGAAAATGAAATGGATTCCGATTACTGAACAGTAGAAAAGGAACTAATGAATTCGATAAATGCATACTTCTCACGCTTTTCGACATTGTATGTTTTGTAGCGATTGAAAGCCGAACAAGCATAGATAATGATGAATAATAACAACAACATAATAATGATAACTATAAGTGGATAAATCCATCTGTATGAGCCTGGGAAATCAGAATTAAGTGAGCAGTAAAGTAATTTATCTATGGAAGATTCCACTTTAAATATTTCAAAACGATAAAATCGTATCACAGTAGTAAAATTTAAATAAATACGGCTAGATTTGGGAAATTCACTGTGATAACAAAAACTGTCACTGGACAGTTTTTGTTATCATAGTGAACTGATTTAATGTAATATATCTCTTCTAGATGCAGTGTACTGATAATCTATAGATCCACACATCAGCTCTTGCTGCAAATCAAAAGTCAACAAGCAAAGCTTCAATTAGAATCACTCAGTAAAAGTTAACGTAAATGAATTTCCGTTCATGTCAAAGTCACAAATACAATTCCTACTCTCATTTCTGATTACTGATGAAGAGAATGTCAATTTATAGCAGTGCGAGATGGTTTTGCACCTTCCGTTTTATGTTTTAGAAAATGTCTCCCTTTGTCTTGCTACGGCTGTGATAATTACACAACTTTTGACATACTTTTCCCATTCTTGATCAAATCCATTGCCAACTTTTCAAGACTATGGAGCTAAATGACTAGTTTCAATCATCTGTTGGTTTTTTGAACAAAGCAAACAACATAATAATTTCTCTTTTCGTTGAAATAAAAATCGGTAAACTTCTCACAAATGTGAATTTTGGGAGAAAATACATTAGTTCTTCAGCTTCGTTGTTTTTTTTTTTTGCTCAAGACCAGTCGCATTTTTGGTACTCCATCAGATGCTTTTATCTCCACAATATTTCCGGCTTACAACTACTTCTCTATCTAGTTAACCTAATCTGATGCACAGTGGCGAAATATTCGACACTGACGATGTAAAACTCCAGTAGCGCAATACTTTCCAAAAAATGAAACTTCCAATAAAACAAATTCCCCACTGACTTATTTTAAGAAGAATGTGAAGACCAATTCTTCAAGTTACTTCTTCGTCTTTCTTACATCAGGCTTCAAAGTTTCGTAAGACTTTCGCTCCGTCTCTCATTTCCCACTTTTTTCCTTCTTTAAATCAAACTCGCTAAATATTTTTAATGTTAGTGCATTAAAATACAGGATGACTTCTGTAGTGCATAGGAGTGGATGCATAGCAAACTTAGTTCTTTGATCTAAATGCAAAAATTTTTTTGAGNTTTAATGTTAGTGCATTAAAATACAGGATGACTTCTGTAGTGCATAGGAGTGGAAGCAAACTTAGTTCTTCGATCTAAATGCAAACATTTTTTTGAATTTTTGAATTAGTGAGGCACATTAAGTGTAACTCACTCTTCACTTTAAGTTCACGATCCAGTCGAGATTCCCACAGAATGCTTTTGCCGTCAATAATTATAGAAAATGAATTCCGTGCAACACATGAATAAATGCCCTCATCATCAAATTCAACTTTCGCAATTTGCAAATCGTTTTCCAAGAAGGTCACCTGTTCTGTGGACGCTGTAAAGATATCATCAGACAGTGGAAAAATATGGACAAGTACAAATTTAATGTAATTACGACAACATTTAACAGCCAATCTCTGCTGTTGACCTTAGTGGAAAATACCTGGTCTTCAACTAATTGTAAATTGCAGGGCCTATGGATCAATGCAATAATCCTGCGAGCAGGGTAATACTTACCAACAGGCACATCATTTTTATACCACTGAGTGACTGGTTCTGGGAAGCCTCGAACTGGACAAGTTAGTGTCACTGTTTCGCCTTCGGTTGCCCGAAGAACGGAAGCTCTAACACGGAAGTGATCATCTCCAACTACTTCCAATGTCTTAGAATGATTTACGTGGAAGACTGGGCGCACTGAAATGATCACTGTTAATTCGATGAACAAAAATATTTATTACATTTGATCTGAGCGCTTTATCTAGCAATCGAAGTAGGAGAAAAATTTCCGCCCCTAAATATCTTCAGCAAAAGAGGAAAACTTACTATTGACGAATAACCATCCCCACACCAACTCATCATCTTCAGTGGTAATTTCGCAGCGATATTTTCCCACACTCCAAAGTGATGTATTGCCAAATTCCAAAATTGCTCGAGTCTGATTGCTGACAAGCGCTGGAAGAATTTCCTTATCCAAATCCCGAACAAAATGAGCTCTTTTGATAGGCATCAACTGTTGAGTCCGGTTGGATATTGCCTGACACCTGAAGAACAATTTTTTGATAGGAATTAATCTGCACAAGTTGGACTGAAATAAAGAAAGTAAACTTAATTCTATTATCTCTTTAGATATTGGGGTGATCTGACTCTGAATCTCATTAAAACTGTGCAATATCATCCTACTTTAAGCCAGCAAATAGAAGGACGGAATTACTAAAAGTTTTCAAATAAAAACTTGAAAAGAATATTGGAAGGTAGGAAAAGACGAGAAAGTGTTTGAGCTTGTCTAGAGAAGACAAAAAGGCATTTCCAGGCTTGTTGAAATTTTTAAATTTAGTTGAAAATCCTTAGTCTCTAAATCTACTTTAAGAATATACCTTCAATTCAAGCATTTATTTCGTTTTTTTTATGGAAAAAAATACCAAAATCTGAATTTACTTTGATTTTTTATTTGTCCGAGACGTCATTCTGAACAAATTCATTTTTTTCTTGTCAACAAAAGCATAGATGAGAAAGATGTGGGATGTGGACAGCTACAATTTTATTTCAGATTAACAAATATTCGTGGCATGAAAAATATCGACGGAAAACAAATGGGAGAAAAAATTTAAACCTACCATAGACCGGGTACACTGGCCTTAAGAGGATAATCGTCACCGGATTTTGCTGAAGAAGCATTGAAAATGACTGCCAAATTGCCCTGTGCAAACGAATTGCCACCAGCAAGGATTGTATTACATGTGTGACCTATCAGTGGACAATTCTTCATAAAATTGAAAATCAATCGGAAATGAAAGAATGATGAGAACTAGTAAGTATACGTAAGTTCCGTAATCAACAATGGTCTAAAAATAATTAAGCCTTCAAACAGAGAATATTCTTAGGTTTGATGGAGTGCTTAACTACTCGATGAATAGTACTGTGATAACACAGACAATTATAGAGAGTGTTTGAATACTCGACTATCACCACACCAACAAATAACTCACCAAGAAAAGTGACCAACAGAAGCAGCAGAGGTGACATTTTTGTCGCACGTGTCCTCTTGGTACTGCTATTTATTGCTGTTTGAAGAAGGTTTCTTAATTAGTAAAAAGAAGAGGTGAGAAGTAAACAGAGAAAGAAGGTTGCAGTTGCATCTGTTCGTTTGTGTGTCCAATTAACCGATGAAAAATATGGCATAATTTGAAATGGAATACGCACACATGCAGAACAAAACAGCCACACACCTGAGGGATTTCCTTCTTCTGAAATGGCTCTTTCTTCAAAGAAACAACCGAACACTGTATTGGAAGTGAAAATAATCCACCACAAAGTGACGACAGGTTAAAACGACTTCTCTTTCAATAAACGGAAACGAATACAGCAGGCAACTGAGGCTGAAATTATCATTAACAGTAGCCAAGGTGAGAGTTAGCTTCAAGCAAAGACCAAGTATATGTCAAGAGTGCCCATTCGTGACATATCTCCAGAAGGCTTCAGTCCAAACCAAGAAATTCTAACAGTACTGCAACAATGGACTCAAACCAAACTACATACCCAATTACTTTTTTTTCACTGTTCAGGAATTAGTTTAGTTTGAAGGGCAAACTACAGAAGAACAATGACTTAGAATTACACTTAACCGCAGATATAAGGGCAAGTACTTGAGAATTTACTAACAAGTTAGTTTAACTGGGCAAAGTAAACCTGGTACTAGAAAGTTTCACTGGACTAAGTCCTTTGATTTCAGATAATATCACTAATTTATTATACCACTCTGATAACAGGAATGGACAGCTGTAGACTTTTATCAAATTATAGCTTCATAAATGGAATTCATCAAGATAAGTAAGACAAAAGCCTGAAAAGAGCGATGTATAACAAGCTGGAAGAGCGATGGATGGAATTCTTTCAGTTAGAAAAAGAAATATTTCCAATTTTAAAAGGAAAAAATGGAATGTGACGGGAAAGAAGTTATGTTTTTGGTGATGAGATACTCTTCACCAGGACTACTTAGGGGAAATTAAAGGATAGTTACTTTTTGGGATCGAACTATGTCCGTTCTTGAGCTAACTAATTTTAAGGGTCATCTGAAAAGATTTCCCCTTAGCCACTATGTGAGGGAAAATAGTAATGAAAATGGTACTTGAGAATGAGTACTATTTGAGAAAAACTATTCTTCGGTTACAGCTTTAAGTGAAGTCATTCCTTGCATACCGTGAAAAGAAATGAATTTTAAGAACAAATTCGAATATCTTGAAATTAAATTTGAATAATTCCAGCTGAATTTGAAAATAAATCTAAGTATAGAGCAATCGATCATACGATACTCAAAATGAATCACATCCACGATACAACAATCATTTTGCAACATTTTTCTCATCGCCCTGCCAGAATGGCATAAGTTCCATTCTTCAAGTATGAATCACTTTCAAAATATCCAAATTTCGGTCCTTAAAATTAAGTATTTCAGTACAATTCAAGTTCTGTCAAGCAATTCTTGAAGGATGAGAAGTGAAAAGTTTTGGATCCCAATTTAATTGAAAGTTTCAAAGACCACTTTCCCATTTATTTTGCTGTTTTGAAAAGGCATAGAGTTATGGCAGCATAGTCATGAAACAGTAGAGTCGAAGATTTATGACGCCTGCAAGCCGTCCAATGGTCTTATCTTCCAGCACTTATCTAACCTAGCTCATGATGCCAGATCAAACAGATCATCTGGACTTTTTGTCCTTTCCAAGTTCAAGAGATAGAATACGTAACCACGTAAGTAACAAGTAAGTTTGCCATTGTTAATAAGCAGTATACTATACGTACTACCGTTTTTTCCTGCTGCTTTGGGTGGAAATACGAGGCTCAGGAGACGAGAGCTATCTGTCTTCTACACGTAAACTTTACGAGCCTCTCACTTATCCTGCTCGCGAGCACAAGTTAGCATTAATTCTTAAGACTAAAATGAAAACGACAGTAATAAAGATAGACGATAAATAAGTGGATCAGTTAAGGAATGAGTGATAACTTGGTTCCTGCGCGACATCGAGAGTACTGCTGCTAGTTGCTTGGAACGGAAAGGGTCAAACAAACTTTCTAAAGAAAATATAATACAATATGATACATACTAGATTGGGAGAGAGATTCTCGGCAAGCTAATCGAGACATGAAGTTATTTTATATGAATCGGTAACTCTCGAAATTTTCACCTGCCGTATATATACACCTCAGTTATACCTCGGTGCTATATAACGGAAGGATAATGCTGCAATGGTATCTGATATTTTAATACTGATATTTAATGTACTGATAATTTTTTTTTACTGCTTTATCACAAAAAGCAAAAATTTCTGTTAATATACTCCTTTCTTCCCATGCCAGTTAAAAGGAAAAAAAAACAAAAGACTATATTCCATCACTACCATTTCATTTATTCTTTCTTATGTCTTCTCATTAAAGTCGTTAAATTTTAATGAATTATTGCAATATTAACCCTTGGATAAAGTAAACACGCAGTCGAAAAAAAAAGAAACCACACTTAGACTAGCACAAACTTAGCAATGAATTCTTGAAAAGATTTCCTCCTTAACAATTAAGATCGTCCAGAAATAACGAGCCATTTCATAAATACAAAATTCAATTTCGATATTTCACCAAACGATGAAGTTCAAGGTTTAATTCGGATTCAAGAAATAACAGACGTAATTTTACTACTCTTCGGCAAGAACACGTGAATGAGAAGGCCGGAAAAGTGATACTGAAATTGGATTACAGTNTTTAATTCGGATTCAAGAAATAACAGACGTAATTTTACTACTCTTCGGCAAGAATACGTGAATGAGAAGGCCGGAAAAGTGATACTGAAATTGGATTACAGTGAAATGGCAGAGGTAAATGGATAAGTGACAGAAAGAAAGTTCTTAGAATTGTTACTAACTGCTTACATTATGGGAGATGGAACAGAAGATGAGCTAAATTTCGAGTAAGGAATTGAATTTACAGCTTATAACCACCTGTTTTCCAGCCACTCATTCATTCATCATAAATGATACAGCTTCATAATTACTACTATGATTAAATTTGGAAATGGAATGGTGAATGGAAGAGAAATTAACACCTATAGTTATACCTGAATTGGTATATTCCGCAACTGCACTAAATAAGGCTAATTGATCATGCAAAGCCAACCATAATGCTGACCCTAATAAGTAAATGGCTAATTGATCATGCAAAGCCAACCATAAATATATTCTGTTTTCATATTATTCACTTATCACATTGAATATTTATATTATAGCTAAATTATATTTATAAAATTAAATTAAAAATAACTTGGAGAGCTTTTCAAGGTTAAATAATGCCAGAAAGACTAGGAAAAGTATAAGTTTGCTGACAGCTTTGAGCAATCCACACTATTTAATTTAGAAACATTTTAATGGCCCAGTCATTATTCATTCTCTCTGTGTATTTAATCATTTTGCATGTAGGTGAACAACCATTTATCACTCTAATGAAAATGAAAAGGAATTTGAGAGGGATTAATTTGGATTGAAATGAATTACAAACACAAGGTTTATCCCATAATTTCTCTTTAAATTAAAATTCTACTGCTGAAAAGGTTTGTGGTTCATGACGAGGAAAGATAGCCAGGAGGAGGGAGAATGGAAGTTTTCAGAAAGGCAAAGTTATTAGTAAAACTTTTTCAGTGCAAACAAAAAGAGACGGATGCTAGAAAATTTACCAATAACAAATGACGCTATAATTATCAGCTGAAGTTAACAGACACATTGCTATCATCACATCTGTTATCAGATAAGAAACATGGAATGGCTGTAAGATTCAATAGTGGATGTTTTCTTTCAGCAAATATAGAGAAAACTGCAAACATGTCTACCTATGTGTATGACTTTTTAAAATAGTATCTTTTTGGTGAGAAAATGGAAAGAATCAATACTAAATATAAGGGAAGATAAGAATGGAGAAAATCGATTCTTTTTTCAAAATTTCCAATCAATTTCGGAGCTTCCATAATTTGTCGTAACAGTTATGTCCATTTTTCATTAGTTCTGCAATTCACATTGGATGAAAAATGAAGTGATCATACGAGAACAGAAATATGGAATGATAATAGCATGAGAATTTAGAATGAATGAAGGAAGTGTGATGTAATTGTTTAATTAATGACAGGTGATGAGAAAGGTAAGTAAGCTGTGAGTAGTCAGCGAATGGTTTTCTGAATTTCAAATCAATGACGAAAAGAAAAAAGCACTGTGATTATCCATTTTAGGGTCGAGTAGGTGGGCGAGGAACTAAAAAAGCAGAAATAAATCACGCCAGTTGTCGGAGAAATGCTTTTCACACTTATGGATGAAATTTAATGAAATTTAGTGGAAGAGAAGGCAGAGACAAGAAGCCTGGCAGTTTTCGCTACTTTCGTACATAATGGAGGAGTTTGAGCAGGAAATACGGGACGAAGCGGGGGAGTGTGAGCTGGGTGATAATTGATGAGATACAAGACGAAGCGGGAGGTCTGAGGTGGCTGCTAGTGGTGTTCGGAACATTCGTGAGCCGAAAAACAAATCGTAAAAAATCCCATATCCGTGGGAACTAGACAATTCGCACCGTGAAAGATCGCAGCACGCAGTCACTGCAGGAGACGTTAGATGGAGATGAAAAAGGTTAGTTAAATAATTTTCTGGGATATTGCGCAAGCGTGTATGTGTGTGTGGTGGAATATTTGCGGGAGATACAAATTGAAATGATGAGATGGAAGTATGCAGCCTTCAATCTCCTCCAAGTTTGGCACAGGTAATATAAACTAAGTAAATTTGAGAACGACTCGAATGGAGAGACAGCTCCAATTCGGTGGCAGTCTTGTTTCAGCCAAGTTCTCAGAACATACAATTAAGAGAACATTTTTAAACTTCCTTGAACACACACACTTGCAGTTCACTAGATGCTTAAGCTTAACGACGAGACGGGACTAGCCCATAACAGTAGTTCTCCAGTAAAGTTAAGACAGTGGGGTAGCTTGTACAAATAGCTGGTGGTAAAGAAAAACTGATTAAGTAGCGTTTTTTTCTGTTTGAAAGGTGCAATTCATTTCGAGGAATTAGCAGCACTTTACAGATGAATACACGAAAAGTTTTTTCCAAAGTTTCCACAAGTTTGAAATGTATTATTTTTGAGAGAAACAGCTGCGTGCCTATTTTATTTAAACTTCAAAATTCTTTTCATTTTTTTTTTTTTTTTGCTTTTTTTCAAGTCTTCTTCATTCTGTTTTTCGTATGAAGAAATCAAGCTATTAATTGTTTTCAGAACTGTTTTGATTTTCGTTATCTAATCACGCGATATCCTTTTACTACTAGGATGAAGCTTAGCTATCCGAATTATTTAGATCCTTGATTTTTGAATTATTAATTGTCGTTCACACAAGTGCAGTTGCAGCATACCTTTCGAATCTATTAGATCGGTGGATATTTCAGTGACCCTATTTCTTAATTGAATATGATTGACAGGTTGACAGATCACTTAACGCTTTGTACACCTAAGTGTCAAGTTTGTAAAAAAGTAACCGAATAAAACTTTGGAAGAAATTTCTTACGTGACAAAATACGTGATATCACATAAGATCTTTGTAGTACCAGGATGAAAAGAATGAAAAGACTAGAAAGAAATTCACTGCTACTTTTCTGCGAAGTTTTGTGTTTTAAAACAGCAGTTAAGTCGTTTGTTTATTAATCACTATGACCTGTCTTATCAATCACACTTTGAATGACATAAACATTCGGATTTTTCATAACAGACTTCTTAGTGATAGCCGACAAAAAGTTTCGCATAATATATTGATTAACGTTCTTTTTGATCCTTCTAATATTTTCCAATGAAATTCAAGAATTACTGATACTAAAAAAATTTTTTTTTTTTGGGGAGAGGGGGGTCATTATCCGGAGATGATTATAGGTTGAGGAATGAACTTAGACACTGATTTATGCTAACAGAGTGAAAAATATCCCAGGAGACCTCTGTCAGATATTTCCGTTTTCTGGAAGGGAAGTGTCTTTAATTTTTTTCTTTTTCAAAATAAAATGCCAATGTTTCGTAGGTACAGAAGTGATGTGATAATTGAGAGTTTAAGAATTCTTAAAGGAAGCGAACAAGTTTAAGAACTCTTAAAGATACGGCTAATGCTGCAAATAAATGAATTTGAAGTGGAGGAAAAGAACTTTTGCCTGTTACATAGATGAATAACTGGCAAATAAAATGATGGTCTGAAATATGAAGTAGAATGAATCAAATTTATAAATAGTTCGTTTCAGAAATATGTTTTTCTCATGACAGTAACGGGAATGGAAAACAATGAATCAAGCAAAACAAAGGCGAGACTATAACCATCACAACTAATCATTGATAAATCTATTTTTAATCCAATTATTTGATGTGAACTTGGGAATTGTAATTGACAGTCCGAATCGAAGTTAATTAACTGAAAGTGAAAGCCAACTTTATTCGATGATATTTTCATTCAAATAAAGAGATTACCTGGATAAAGGTGTAACAGGAAAATATCATTCCGGTCACCTGTCGTAATATGGTTACAGAATGCAGTGAAAAGAAGGCCAAAGTTGGAAATGAATGAGTCATACACGGAATAAAAAAAACACTTTGAAGGAAAATTTAACGTGAAATTTTATTTATTGTTTGGAACCAAGTTTAAAGAATGATCTCGAAATTAAAAAATGATTAAAAATCAGCAATGATGCTTGTTTACATTATGTTTCAATTTATTTTTCATTTGACAGCAAACTGGATTAAGAAAGGTTCAAAAGCAAATGACAAACATCCAGTAAAAATCAATTGTGATAATTAAGTTTGAATCGCTGATAAGAAAGGGATGAGTTTTTGTGTTATGCTTGCATTAATAGCTCAAAAAGAGGTTAAATACTTACTTAAAAATTCAACGATAGAATAAGTGATTGATAAACTTAAAAAAAATAAAAAAAGAAACAGAAATTAAAAGACGATGAAGTTGTTGCACGGTAGTAGAATCTGTATTCACACTATAAGCAAATAGGAAAGTTAAAATGGATATTTGATTCGATAAATTCTCGTTAAAACTCGAGAATAGAATACAATGGATAAGGTAGATAAGGCAGCAGTAAAAATATAAATAGTCAAAGAAGCAAAGAAAATGTTTGGAAATGAACTATTTTTAACAGTAAACAAAAAAGGAAATTTTCAAAAGTCTATAAGGAATTCTTTTCTTTCAATGCCGTCTAAATAAATGTAGAAATGATTCTCTCCTGACAAGAACAAATTACCATCGTAATCTGATTATTAAACAGAGATATTTAAAGAAAAAAAAAAAATTAAAAATTAAAAATTCTGAAAAAATCCTCTAACTAAGGACAGCTAAACTACTACGTATTTTTCACTAATTGAATAATATCGCTAATTTATTTGTTGCTTATCAACTTAACAGTTGCAGATGTTTTCACAGCAGCAGTTATACACATTATGCATGCATTCATTCTTTATCATTTAAACAGCGATGACCTTTTCAAGGATAGAATAGATGATAACGTTCTCTGCAAAAAATGTTCTAAAAAGATTAATTTTATCAAATATAGCAACTTCTGTTGAAATCTTAATTTCGAACTATATTATTCCTGAATTTAGAAAAAAATTGGTACTTTAGTTTGACAAAGCAGAGAGAGTTTTCGCAAAAACCAAATCCTTCATAATTATTGAAAACGAATGAACGATTAAAACAGTCTTTTAAGAAATTTCAGTTATTTCATGTATTCTTACTTTATTTTATTGCTTTTCCGATTGTTTTGCCCATTTTATTGCCCTAATTGCGCCTGAGTTTTCAAAAGAAAAAAGTTTCAGGAAAATCAAATATAATAGAAATGAAATTCAGTTGAATCGCCAAATTAAATTTAATCCATTTTTTTTCTAGCTTACTTTAATCCTAATTATTGTTTATTTTAATGGATAAATATCAGTTGTTCCCTTAACTTTCCGAGAAAATGTCTTTAGGTCATCGAGAACTTCTTAGAGTTCATTTACAGTTCGATATGTGTGGAAAATGAACAGTTAACAAGAAAAAGGAGAAAACTCTTTGAGGTTAATTAGAAACCTATTTGTATAGATTGATCGCAAAATGCATCTTTTTTGAAAGCTTAATTATCCATACAATATTCTAAAACTCAGCCTAAGACTTCTCGAAAAAACTTATCCACATGGCTTAAGGTTTTTCTAATTTAGCTAGAAAGATACTATCCAAGTTTAGGCTTTCTTTAGTGCTGCAAATACTTTAAAATAATATACAGACGACTTTATCACTCATTTCAAACAATTACATAAAACAAAGAGCAAAATTAACGTGAAATAAATGCTACAAATAATTCATGACAGTTTCGACGGAATTTCAGTTTCTGAATGTTTCACTAGATGAAATGAATTCGAAAAAAAAAGAGAAAATTGTTGCGAAGATGTACAGAAATATGACAGATTAAACAAGGATCCTCTGCGGAAAATTTTTCTTGAGCGATATGAGTCGTACAAGTATCACAGTAAAGAATGAAATAAACCTCAATATACTTTAATTATTTAAACTGAACATAACTTTTCTCGTAACTAGTATAAATGATATGCCAATAGAATGTAAGAGCCCGAAGAATTGAAAAATGACCCTTAAAGTATAATTATATTAAAGTTTTCATTTCAAATGATGGAAGGAAAAAATTACGGAATTAAAATTTTAAATATATAATTGGAATAAAGGGCTCATAAGCGTCCTTCAGCAATAAATACGCGTATTTAACTGGCGAAATGTCACAACCAATAAATTAATATAATTTTGATATTTCTCGCTCAATAAAATAAAGGTTTTTTTTCTCAGGGAGACAAAAGGCGACATAAAATTTTCAACATCATGAAAATTCCATAACAGAAGGACCGGTTCCAGCCCTCAATTAAAATTACAATTTGTTTATTTTAACCATCTAAATTATAAGCAAAATAATAGAAGGCACACATGGGAAAGAAATCAAATTAACAGAGAAGTCATTCGGATTACATAAAAATTGATTATTGAAAACCAGAAGTCAAGAAATAGGAATTTGTATGCATAACAACAAAGTATGATAATAATGATAAAGTGTATTAAAAAGAAATGTTTCATGATGAGAAAAATTGGCAAAAGGAAGGATTTGGAATAATAAAAGAATTTTGAGTTTGAAACGGATAAAAAACATTAATCTACAAGTTTGAAGAACTCACAAGCCAGTCTATGCTGCCAAAAGTTCAAACTACCTTATTTGATGGAACTGTTGAAAATGTGTATATTTTGCGGAGTACCAAATTTAAATTTAATTTTGGTCCCGAATATTAATGTGATCTAAATTTTCAGATCAGACTTCAGTTCTATTATTTCAAACAAATGGTCCTCCCTATTTGGTTATCAAATAGGGAGGACACATAAAATCAAGACTGGAAAAAAATATTTTTACCATTAATTAAATCTAACTTATTAAATATCTTTCATCCATGTTGTAGGTATGATTTAATTGGTGTCTCCTTCACTGTTTCTAATTGGAAAATATTTTTGTTATAAGCACATAACAATGGCTATGTAGGTAATACTAAAACAAAGATTGAATAAAAGATTACTGATAAAACCATTTTTTCCTGAATTCCAACTAAACCAAATAAATGCTGTGAGAAGCTGAAGTATTTCATTATCGACGTGTTTAATCACTGGGCGATATAAACGGAATCCTTTGAAACAGTTCAAAACGAAGATCTCTTTCAATAGTGTCAGTATCCAACAGTATCACATGTCAAAAAGGGTCTATTGGATATTTCTATAGACATTAATTAGCTGCTTCTATAGCCTAGACTTTCACTGAAATTTTACTTAGATTGAAGGCATTATAATGAAGAAGTGACAATCTGAAAAGATAAAGCGATCATTTTATGGATAGCACTTCTTATAAGCTTTTCTAATCTGATTTCTAACGATCAGATTGAAGAATTAAAGAGCAATAGTACTTCTGCTGCAGGATTACAAACTTCTGAAGCAAATTAAACATCATTAACATTAATGGACGATTCCGCAAATGCCACTGATATACAGCGGAAACACTTGCAGTCGTTTTCATTCCGGATGCCACATTGATAATATTAGTTGTTGAATTATATCAGTTCACTAGTAACTTAAGTATTCTTAATTAGTTAGGAAAATGTTGACGATTAGCAAGAAGCATCATTGGCCATCAGTTCTAGGAATGGCAGTTTATGTTTGGATCTCTTCTACTCTCTCTCCTCTTCTTCCTCAATCATCAAAAAGTCGAAAAATGGATTTGTAATCCAAAAAAGAAAATTTTTTTCTCTTCCACGATACCATTTGAATACATAAAAATTTACGATTGAGCAATAAATTGTAAAGTGGCATCGACGGCATGGCGTAATTATTATTGTACAGCAGCCAAATACGATGGATGATGGAAGCGACGAAAAACAAGTAATGAAAAAAAGTTTTTCTCTTCCCAGTGAGTATTTTATGATGATGGATAGTATTAAATTTTACACACTTTTTTCCCTTTTTCAAGCGATATTACTAACATAAAGGAGTTTGTCATTAGTGCAGAGAAACTCTGCACAGAATGGCTAGAACTTCACTAAACATGTCACAAAATTCGGGGCTATTCCACGACGGATCATCTGAACAGACGGATATCATCTAACAAACTACAACCTAGCCAGTCCTTTTTGCACAGCACTTCCGGAACAGATATTTAAACAAATACATTCATTTAAGACGAAGTTATTAAGCTTCATAAGCTAAGCATTTTGGAATGCATTTGTTTTTTCTCTGCATTAGGAAGGAAATCTTAATGAATCCTCCAGGGAAATGAGAAATTCTGAGATTACGGTACAGAGAATTTGAGGAGGGAAAAGAAGTTCTAAATGAGAACAGTAAGAATGAGAATGCAGTGGGAAAGCTTACGATCTTGTAAATGTATGGCTATAATGAGTGAAGTACAGTTGTGGCAGTGGAAGTGTAAGGTGACGTGAGAGGACTTTAGCTAGAATGTGATGTACCTAGTAAGTAACGTGACCTTCGGTGATCAGCACTGAAGTGTCGAGAGATGGAAATTTCTCGACGATTTTCGCTAATTTTGCTATCATTTCCATTGCTTTTTCTTTCTCTTCAGTGGCTGCTCATTCTGGTCAGACTATGGAAAACTGATTGTGCATGCATCGGAAATCACCGCTTCATAGAGGACAGAAATTATTGATTCGTTGATCAGTTGCTTAAAATGAATAATTAATTTTCATGCTACCAGTTACAGAGAGAGAGAGAGAGAGAAATGTGAGAGTGACAGCAGAGAAGTGAAGGGATAGGAAAGAGGTGGTGGTGTGACTTGAATTTATTGTGATTTAAATGGAAGAAATCAAAAAACAAAAAGGAAACTTAGAACAGAACGAAAGAAATGATTAAAAGTGAAAATAACGCTGCACAGGTGGATATCTAGCAGTATAACAGGAATGTCCAGGAAATTGTCTCTGTCACATATTGGGATTGAATCGATGATGGAAGAAAGAGAGCGAGTGGAATTGTTGCCACGGAAGGAGAAGAGAGGGATGGAGAAATGGAATTAGTATGAAACCGCGTTCGAGAAGCATAGAGGAGGTTAGAGAGGAGTTTATTAGACAGGTAATTGCGGGCAAGGTGTTCACAGGTGATGGCGTGTCTACTGGAAATTCTCGGGATGAATCGGTGTCACTTAGACCATGGAAGTTTCTTTCGCGGTGGTTCCTTGTTTCATTCCAAATCTCCTCAGTTCTTCAGCTAATTTTCCTTTTCGCTTTAAATTCTGTTCATTTTGACCTCAGTGCTGGTTAAATGCTGACGACCGCATACGTATTTGATGCGAAGGCTCGGAAAACAAACGGTCTTGGGCCAAGAAAATGACACTGTGAGAATCAATTCACTGTGCACTTTTGTAAACTATAAGCAGTTAGATCGAAATATATTAGATGAAATCCACTAAGACTAGAATTTGAATCGATCTTTCAAGATATTTTTGTAAAATAAAAGAAAGATATTTAAATGAAATATAGCAAATTTTGCACACCTATAAACAGTTGCGGAATGAACTGTAATATTAGCAAAGATTCGTCAAGTATTTCAGTTTAGAAACAACCATCAATGGAATTTTATGATGGATGGGATAAACGATTGGTGGGTTTACTTATTAGCATTAGTCTGATCATTATGGTGATCAGGAAGACCGCCAGGAAGATCGATAACAACTGATATGATAGCGTACAGGAAGAACCGACTGCTCAACGATCTTTTCACTCCTCCATGGCTTTTCCATATTTCCCGAAGTGCCTTCCTTTTTTCAACCGTTTAAACTAAGTAAAACACGCGAAGCTGATCTTTATGGAAAAATGCACTATTTGCTAATTTTTAATGATTATTATTAGTGATATTCCTGATAATGCCTCGTGGAGAAGACGTTGCTGCTGAAAGATGCAACGGTCAAACATTTCATTTCATTCTTTGATTCTGCAATTAGAAGCTGTCAGTTTGATCCTTCTTGGACTCATTCATATCTCAGTGACAGTTCTGATCGAGAATGAACGACAAATATTGGGCATCTTCCTACAATCTATGCGATATAGTCACTGACTGAATAACTGATATTTCTGGTATCTGCAACAGTTTTAGCTACTGCACTAAAACACTACCTGTTCTTCATCCAGAGACCAACACAAGAAGTCATTATTTGAATGTTCAAAGCTCATCTGTTCTGTATCTTCGCTTACAGATCATTGTCATTTGCTTTCTTCGACAGTCACAGAATACTAATTTTTGTGTTAATAATTCGCAGGACTAAATTTTTGAAAAATAACAGTTGTAGTATTTGAAATGAAGCAACGCTTAGATGAATGATTAATCTGGAAACCATAAGATTCGTTCTTGGCGCTACTTTCAAGGATTTATATCAGTTGTCGTTTTGCCACATCCATCAAATGTATCTTAACCAGAATGAGACACTAAGCTGTCACGACACGCTAGCAACATTCGTTTTGTTTCAGATCAAAATCAAACTTAAAATGAGCAACTTCAGACATATCAATTATTCCACAAACTATTACCCCCCCTTAAGTCATCAAGTTTCGGATCCAGTTCAAAAAAAAAAAAAAGGAAAAATTGCTAAAAATTAATTTGCTGATAGAATTGCCCTCTTTCAAAATCATCAAAAAAAAAAAAAAGATATTGATTAAGAAGTTCTGTTTCTGCTAAAATTTCAGCGATTTGAATCAGATTTTCCTTCATTCGACGTTGTAAATTTGATACAAAACCGATAACAGGAGAAAAAATATAACTTGAAAAGGTACTGAACAGGAAAAATTGATATTAACCTTTGCAGCATCTATGACAATATTATGCAAACAGTAGCACGCACGATTAAGTTGATAATAGAGATACTGATAAAATTCTGTGCTACTGAGCAACAAGACGACCAAAATGACTAAGATGATAAAAGACCAAAATTATTTCGATATTTATCAAACTAAAAATTCCCGACACAACGAGTAGATATTTCAAAATTTCAATAAAAAAAAAAGTTGGAATTGGGTTCAGGGAGAAAGAAGGGAGAAATTTGGAGGAAACGACGGGAAAAAGAATAAATGATTAATTTTAAGATTGATATTATATGCATACTTGACTGTTCTTTTTTCAATCTTAAGGTTATTTATTTTATTCCAATTATTAATTCAAGTTCTTCTTTCTATTCAGAATTAAGCTTATTTGCGATGGAAAAAATAAACATCAAGCAATGATGTATTTTTAGAAAATGCTTATTAAATTCTTGCTCGCAACAAAAAAAAAACCTTTTTTTGCCCTTATGATGCCTTCATAGCTCCTTTTTTTAAGCACTCTTTCAAATAATCAATTAAATATGTTTTCTTCCTGTCCCAGTTATATTGCTTACGCTTTCCCATTTACCGAAAATTAATGAAATAATTAGCTAGTCACTTTTTTTCCTTGTCAGTAGCCTCCGAATTCAAAACACTTCAGGCTTGACTGTTTGAGAAATTGAACAATCTGCAGAAAAATCTGTGCGGTGAGGACAAGGTATGCGACAGGTAATTACTCATTTTTAATCCTTGCTTTTAAGAACGTCGCCATATTAATACTGACTAGAAAAACTCAACGCAAAAAGTCTAATAAATTACTGAAAGGAAAATGAAAAGGGCCCGGCTTTGAATAAAGACAAAAGCTCCTCCACAGTAGAAATTTCTAATTTTTATCCTCAATTATTTTTTGCTATTTTTTAGGAAGAGAAAATGATTTTCTTCAATTTATTTTAAGGATTTTTAAAATAACAACGGGTTGAATAGTAAAAAAAAAATACCAAGAATAATTAGGGTGGTAAATATTTGTTTGCCCTTTTGCTAAAGTAAATTATCTGCATATTTCTAGAGCCAAGGGAAAGATGAGGTTTAGATATTATCACAGAGAAGGCTGGAATGGAATAAGTGGCTAGCCAGATATTCTTGCTAGATGAACGAAATTAACATCTGTCTCTTTTCTAGCTATCATCGTCAAGAAAAGTCATTGGAGATGGAAGAAGGAATGAAAATAAATTCAGTTGACAAACGAACAGCCCAACCCGAAACTATTGCTTTCTTCTTCCTCGACTAAACAACTCGAAATGATGGCTCACTGACAAAAATTTCGCTTTTTTTCCAAATCTTTTAAGTGCGATGAATTCTCAGAAAACAGAGTGGCACACACAAATATACATACATTTATGTTTATACATTAATGCAAATGGATGAAATATATTTAACTCATTAAAAAACTTTACTTGATTTAAAAAAAAAATTCAAATTGATCCGATTGGACTTGCTGATACAACTGATAAAATTGATTAATATGAGTTCGCAATTGAATTGCACCTCTTTAGGAGCACGAGATTTCTGGGATTTTGTTCGTAAATTTCAACCATGTAATTTCCATAAATAATTCTCAACTAAATTCTTTAATGCAGCAGAATCAAATAAACTAAATTATCATGATCAATGATGCAAGCATTTCACGGTTTAATCTAGAATTTTTGCCTAACACTTTTTTACCTCACATTAGGATAGGTTTCTTTTAATGCTAATATGATAAACGGTAGCAGTGATTATTAAAGGCTCGAGATCTAAATTAGTTACTTCATTTTTGTGTGTTGTGGGATGAAAAATGGAAAAGCGACGTGTTTCTTCCAATCTCGACAGATTGATACTGTATAAATTGGAATTTACGAGAATACGATTCAAATTTGAAGGAAAAAGTGTAATGAAATCCACTTACTTTTGATGTTATAAATGAATGTCTTCGGTCTTACGTCTTAAAAATCATTGATGAGAAAAGTATTTCACATAGCGCAGAATTTAAAATTGATTTTGAAATTTGCAAATTTTAAGAGATGGATTATACAAAATGATCGAAATATAGGGAGAGAAATGAGAGAATGAAAAAACTTGATGAAATGAAGTACTAAAGGTTATTGTCCCCGTTTGTTAACGGTTATCGAAACTCCAAACAGACTGATCGCTGGCGGAGATGTATGCAATTTCAAATTCCTTAATTATACTAAAACATATTTAAAATTTTTTCCTAATTTATTCCCAGAAATGAAATTAGTATTTCGATCTCATTTTTTTGCTTATTGTTTAAGAGTAGGTCAGGATTGTGTTGTTGATTGACCCAATCTAATACTGATTATCTGATCATCATCTAAGCGTCCAGGTAGAGATATCTGTGAATATCTATAGCTATTATGACATCTTTATTGCACTACTTACTTACACCACCTGAACTCCTGTGCAATATCAGCACTTCCGAATTATTCCAAATTGTTTGTTCACTGACTCCGTCGTGATATGATATGAGGGAAGGTTATCATTTCAGAACAATGATCAACTGCTTCCAAAGTCTTCTTACATTTACTTTCGTACGACAAATTGCCATCTGGATTTTCTTCACTAAAAAAGCCTTCCTGTGTTTGCCACTGTGAACCGAATCTGTGCTAAAGATGTGAAGCAAATGTGTTCAGCACCAACACTAACCAACATCAGCAGTAGTCAAGAGCATGGTGTATCATCATTATCATTATCATCATCATCACTATCATTAACGTCTTTATCATCATCATCATCATCATTAGGGCATTTCCAGTTGCTGTATTTCGAGGGAAATGCAAACCACAGTTGCTCATTTGCTTACTTTGCCTCGCTGGCAATCGTTCCATCTTTCTTCGAACGTTTCATACCAATACATTTTCAGTAGCTGCTACTAAAGTGTTCTTCGTATAATCTCGAGAATCAGAACTTTGGCCACATGTTGACTATTACAGATCTACAACTGACCTGTGACCTGAAATTATCAACAACTTTTGAATCGATTAATTTTCTTGAATTTTCTAGAAATATAGTGCAATAATGTTTAGCAGTAGTGAAAGTTTTGTGGAAACATAAAAAAACGATTATCGATTGATTCTAAAACTTAAAGGCTTTTTTATAAATAATTATTCCAATTTAAAAAAATATTTTTTTTTTTTTCAAATTATCGAGAAATTTTCGTAATTGCAGAAAGGAAATAGAGCTGTGCACGAGATTGTTGTTGGTTTTTGACCGTCGTTGTTGAGGAATAGTACTGGCAGTGGAAATGATTGCTCTGATCTGTTTGTGATTTCAATCGTCATCCAATTTCCTACTAATTTCCTTAACTACACTCGAGAATTAAGTGTTTACCTTTACTTTAGTGCTTAATTTCTAATTACCTATTTGCTAATCATTTTAGCAGTGCAGCTCCTTTATACTTTCGCTTTACCAGTTCTACTGCAGCATTTCCGTCTTGTTTCATTTCGGTGAATTACAGAATAGATTTCCAAAATGAACAAATTTGACAAGGTCAGTTAGTGTTGACAGAGGAAACAGTGAAATGGCCGAAGAAAAAATCAACACTTGGTCTATTTTATTGCCGTAACCTGCAAATTCGTAGTTACCTGTCAATATATTTTTTTAACTATTTATCTTGAAATGGTGACTTTCGGTGTATCATTGTGTAGTAGCGAAAATCTTAAAACGAATCTCTGTGTGAAATTTTGCTTTTTTTGGCGGAAAAAGTAGCTAGAAATCATAAATTTATACAATAATATCTTGTATTTGACTTCAAGGTATTCGCTTCACAATAAATTTTAACTAAAATGAGGAAATTATTATGAAAAGGGAAAGATAAATGTTTTGATTTTCTTCACTGAATTGAGGCTGCACGCATCATAAAGTATATAATGTATCGAGTTGTTAGACAAATTCTTTGATATTACTGCAGTGTTAAAGTCTGTAAATGATTGTAAAATCTAAATATAAAATGACTTTAATAGCATTTTCGGAAATTCGACCATAGTAATTCAAAGTTTTAGATAGTGAAGAGCTACCCCTTATCATCACAGTTTTCAAATTTCATATCTAATTATTGGTGGCATATATAAGAATTGTTTCTCGTAGTTTTCGAAAGAAATTTCAGCTTCTGCATCACTGGAACATATTCATGTTCATGCCATTGCCCCATAGAAATAGTTCAAAAAAAAAAACTATTGCTAAATATTTTGTTCCTTTGAGCATTATTGCATCAAAAGTAATTTGTTTTCCTTTTTTTTTTTTTTGTGTTGCGTTTTTTGAATGAATTGTCTTAAAATTCCGAGTGATTCATGCTTGATTTGAGAGACATCAATAACGAAACTTATAAAACAAAGTATGATACCTTCTTAGTGTTTAATTCTTCTGAACTGTTTCTTCTTAATTTTAATTCTACAATGAAGTGTTGAAGTGATTTTACTTCGCCGACAGTAAATGGACTTCTATTATTATCCAAACTGTGACTAAATGAGTGAAATTGGCAGATTTGTAAAGCAGAGGCTTCATATCTGCTTTGATAATTTTATTTAAATTCTAATTCATTATCGCTGATTTTCTTGATGCCATTACATATGCATTAAACTATTTCATCATATTACGATTTAATTAAAAATAAAGCAAAATTTGTTTGCTAATTATTTTGAAAAAGTTTATTGAGCGGAATGATTCGATATCACTTGATACTACTACAGCTGCACGGAACATTTCAACATTTTGTAAAGATTAAAAAAAGTAGATTTCAAAAATAAAAATTTGGAATATCAGGTAAGATATTTCAAAAATAATTGAAGAATGTTTATGTTTCTTGATTGGGTAATAAATTTAAGCTTATATTCATATGTTATATAAATTTTTGCCTCTAGACGTGTTTCTATTTTGTAAGTTTGTTTCCTCCTAGTTTTTATGATTTTTTAAGACTTCTGTTGTTTTCTATTCTTCGTTGCTTTGTTTTTTATTACAATGTAATTTTACTACTGCTTTGTGCGCAAAATTCTTGAATTAATATATGGTCCGCCAAGCATATTTATATTCATTATGGCGTTAAATTTCGTTTCTTAAAATTTTCAAATATTTATCTAAATACCAACGAATTGTTTATTTTTTAGTAATGGCAGACGAGGAGTATTTTAAAGGAATAGAAGATAATGTTGAGATGCAAACTAAACCGTTTGGTGATTCGGAGTTGCAACAAACTGTTTCTGGAAACGATGACCCACAAGTTAGAGAAGCATTAAATTTACAAACTTTGGCACGTGGAAGTTTACAGAATTCTATAGCAGTCGATGAATCATTTAAAAAGCAAGGTTTCCGGGAAGGAAATTATGTTAATGGAAGTTTCCAACTAGGTTTTCCGCTTACTGATCTTAGAGAAACTGATAGCATGCAGATTGATTCAGTTTTGGGAAGTCAGAATGCAATACAGGAAAATGACTTCTACTCTGGACAATCGCTTATCACATCTAATCATGCACCATTTTACGGGGTCGGTGTTCAGCAAGTACCATTTGAATTCGAAAATTATGCAAATCAAATTTTGGGACAAAATTTGATAAAACCGTTCATTGCAGCAAAATCACCCAATGATCAGATTGCTTATGATTTTGAGCCTTCCCAGATTACTTTGGTGCATGAACAGCCCGAAGATGGTGAGATCACGGAGATTCCAGGATCAGTTAATTATAGACAGGAACCGGATATCCAGAAACGAAGTGTATGCGATGAGATAAGCATGACGGGATATGAACCAAAAAAGCAAACTGATGCCATACTGAATAAAAATTTAGAAAACTGGAATTCTGAATATCATCAGTCAGAAGAATGCGAACTAGTGCCTACAGTTTTTAGCGAAGAAAAAGATGGACAAAAGAATTCAACTGATGAATTAATTTCAAAAACTGAAGCAAATTTGGTCACTGAAAATGAGCACTGTCTTGAAATGAGGACTACCTTTGCTGGGATTCAGTTTATAGATGGAAAACCATTTGACATAATTGGTGGTTTATGCAGTACTGTCAAAGATTATGAAGATGAATTTCATCTTTCACCAGTGGAATGCCAAAATCTGGAAGAAACAAAAATTTTGGACACAGAATTTAAAAGCGAATCTACTTTAGAAGGATTCCAAGAAAGAATTCATTCTGAGGAGCACATATCAGGGAAAACCGGACGAGAATCAGGATATTCCGAGTCAGAAGTCATGGAAGAGTTGGGAGAAAAAAGCAATGTTAGGACTCTTCTTACAACGAATGAATTTCAAAAAACTCCGATCGATGGAACTCAGCTTGAAGCTGGAGAAGTTCTTCCTGAATATGATAAACTTGAAGCAAAACTTTTCGAAAACATAGATTCCAAAAGCGAAGAGGAAGCAGCTGTGAAACTAAATGAAGATATTTCTGTAAAAGAATCTATGAAATCATCAGTGTCGAAGTGTAGTCCCGAACGTATAAGCATTCAAAGAGAACTAGAAGAAATTGAATCAAAAATGGAAACTGTACCGCTTCGTGATGAAGCAAGATCTGAACAGCTAGAATTGGTGCAAGTTATAGAAAGTACTGCAAGTATTCACAAAATTGAAAATGAATGTACTAAAGAATCAAAACTTGTTAGTCACGAAGAGTTTCTGACGAAGGAACTTTGTGAGGAAGTACCTGAAGGAGTAAGAAAAGTTGAAAGTGCAGAGGGTAGAAACATATTAAACAAATCTCTAGAATTACCTTGCGATGGTGCATCTAATGATTTGATGCATGAAAATAAGACAGTACCAGAGGGAGATAGAGAATCTGAATCTGTACTAAACATATCAGATCAAAAAGATGAAATCAGTAGCCGGAAAAATGATGAGAATACTGTGAACAAGCAAAGTAAGGATATTGAAGCGAAGAGACTAGAGAGAGATACAAAAATGAAACATTCACCAGAAAAAAGATTGAAAAGTGTCAGCGAAGATGATTCAGATGCTATGGCACTTAAATTAATTGGAAAGAAGACAGCAAAGAAGCCGGGTCCTACAGCTGTTAAGATACCACCGAGATCAAAGGAGATAACAAACAGCAAGCATTCAATGACTGATAAAAAATCGGCACCGAAATCAGCTGTTTCCGTAGCTTCGATGAAAAATACGGTATTAAAAGAAAAAAACGTCGACGATGTTCGAGTGAAAGAAACAAAAGATAATACGAGCACTGGAACTGTTAAGATATCACCGAAACGAAACACGATAGCAACCAGGCCGCCAGTAGTAACGAACAGGTTGGCACAGAGAAAACCTCAAGAAGCTATTAGTTCCACAAAATCACAACCAATCAGAGGCTCTAAGACTGATATGAAAAGTAAATCTCCTCTGAGGTCAAAGGATACTGGCACAGGCAATCATAAATTAGCAAAAGATCTCGAAAGTGATGAAAAGGAACTGTTGGTCCGAAAGCAGAAGCAAATCGGAATCATCGATTTAGAACCGTTAGTTTGGATGGAAACGTTAGTTCCCGTGTATGAGCAGATCTGGAAGATATATGAACCAACAAGTCCGAATACTAATAAAACTGATGTGGTGTCTGAGAAAACAAAGAATATGAAACTGATTGATGAATTGGTTGAAAATTCGGAAATTCATAGTCCTGAATCAATATGGGAAATCAAGAAAACTCCAGAATCTATTGAAGCAGAAGTCATAAAATCTGTTATCTTGTCAGAGAGCAGTGAAATTAAAGTCCAGAAACCTACAAAAATAACGGAGAAACAGGATGAAGCGGCAGAAGTTGAAGAACAAATAACAATGGAAGATGACAATGGAAAGCGTGAAATAGAAGTTTCCGGCTCGTTACCTCTGAAGTCTTTTGAAGCAGCAGAAATATGCCTGAAAGTAGAGCCGGTAATTTGCGCGGAAGGAAAAACGTTCGGTACATTAACAGGACAAGATATTGGATCTGATGAAAGTAAGAAATGGGAAAATTCTGAAGAAATGATGGAAAATACGTTGCCAGCATCAGAACACGAACCAGAAACAGGGCAAAGCGAATTTGAAACTGGTGCTGCTGAGAAAAGTGGCAAACTGAT
The DNA here is from genome assembly GCA_003640385.1 of Setaria digitata. Classification (NCBI taxonomy): domain Eukaryota; kingdom Metazoa; phylum Nematoda; class Chromadorea; order Rhabditida; family Setariidae; genus Setaria; species Setaria digitata. The sequence goes on along the minus strand of RCAB01000038.1, from coordinate 6,289 downwards.
TCTTGCTGAAAATGTGGAAAAAATCGAAGTAAGTGAGAATGAGAAAACAGTGTCATCACCAAGAAAAGAAGAATCTGAAGTTAAGCTTGAGGTTGATAGTGAGGGGAAGAGGGCTGAAGAGATACCAAAGCACGCACAACCGAAATCAGTTAGTGATTCTGGACATGGCGGAGAATCTCGTGCTAAGGTGCAGAAGAAAATATTCCAGTTAGGTGGAATGCACTCAGATTTGCTGGAAGAGTACGAACATAACAGTACTAGGAAGGAGAGTTCGCATAAGTGTCAGCAGGTAAATGGACAGGATAATTCACAACAAGAATGCAACGAGCTTTCTGATAAAGATGGATTCCAAGACAGCAATCAGAAGCAGGTAGTTGGAAATCAGAATCATTCACGGAAGCAGCAGCAGCATTACGGAGGATATAACCAAAGTCAGAATCATGCCGGTCAACAAGGACATCGGAAGCGGAACAAAAAAAACAAGAAACCACGTAACTGGTAGAATCTGTAGTATTAAGGACGGAATTCTTTCGAATGATACAAACAGAATTTTTATGCATCACAATCAAAACTTTGTCATAAACAGGTATTGGATTCGCTTTTTAAGAAGTACCACTGACAAAATATTATCAGTTTTGAAATGGTAACTTTGAACAAACCATCAAAAAAGGTTTCGAAATGTTCTGAGAGAATCAAAGTAAGGTATAAATCTTCCTTCTCTTTTATTTCAGGACCGGTTTTGCTTTCTGTTGACCATATTTGGTTGACAGTAATATACACTATATAGGGATTAACTGCGATTGTATTTTATGGATATTATTTTTGTTTAAATTAATAGTGAAATATTTACATGGATTGATTGCTCAATGGTTGCACACTTGCAATTGATGATTTTGATTGTTAAGCGAAAATTTATCTCTCTTTCCTCCTGCTTCTCATTAATTTAATTACTGACACTTAAGCAATATATCAGGATCTATTTGTGCTACATTACACTTACCACTTCACCTCTAAGTGATATTTTACTGGAAATTTGGATATATTTTCACTCCTTTGCTATATTTCCTAAAGTTATTATAAAAGATTAACATCATCATTTATGCTACGAATAACGAAATTTAAATGTACAGCATATTAAGTTCATAAGAGGTAGGAAAATCACTAGGTAAGTTCAGCAATGATTTGACATCGAATAAGCTTCTAAGTTCCATTTCGCATTTCCATTAAATTGTAATGATTTTCAGGATTTGCAAAGTTTTCTTCAAATTCATATTGCGGGAAAGGAATCAGTAGTGAAAATAATGAGGTCGAATCAATTTAATCAAATTATGTCTTCAACTGTTATATATGGAAGTTCTATCATACGCAACTTTCAGTTAAGTTTAGCCAGAACTTCTGAAAATTGTGTGAATTCTTTTCAGAAATTTCGTGAAATTTTCACTGACCAGGTGCTGTTAATAATAAGCTTAAAAAGAAACTCCCTTCTTGGTTTTCTGCTTGTTGAATATGAGATATTTAAATAAATTTATTCTGCTAATTAAAACATGACATTCCCTGCCCATGCTACAATATCGTTTGCTGACACTGTTAAAAAATTATGAACTAAATCAAAAGTGATTGGAGACATTCCCACACTAATTTTTCAACTCTTTTGATTCCCTTTTTTTTTTTTCAATTTATAATATAAGTAATTGAAAAGGTAAGCGTGAAAATCTCCTTTCAGTCAGTATTTCTAAAATTTGGCTGCAAATCCATTGTTCATGTTATATTTCTGAATGCACCCTTCGAGAAAAATAAATTATTCGCTTCAACGAATTTCATCGTATACATGAAATTATTAACAGATTTAAAACAAATGATGGGAAATTTTCAAATTCATTATTGTTTAGAATAGTCTAGTTCATTAATTTAATGACTTTCTTTTAGCTTCCTTCTCTGATCTAATCATCTTAACACTTTTGGAAGACTAGATGAAACGGAATTTATTCGGCAATCATCAAGGTTCAACTTATTTGCTAGGAGTACTCAGCAGGGGGTAGCACGATGGATGAAGAATTAAGAAAAAAGCGCTATGATAACAATGTTCGGTTTGTTGATCGTCTTTATCAGTAGAACTCTTTCTTGCTGATATGAACTGAAAATTTCATAGGTTACCGTGTGTGATCACATCATCGATCCCTAAAGAAGATGTAAATTAAGATCAAAAGCTGAAGCGACACCAATAATGATAATGAAAGTAAGAACTGTCACAGTATGCAATGATAATACTTATCAAACTGATCCCTGCAGGTGTAATTTATGAATAAATAAGCAAATAACAAATATGTGTCTAGTGTTTTTCCATCAAAGAAAGAAATTGAATTTAGTTTTGTTTGTTTATTAAATTTGTCAGATTCTTTCAACAAATAAATTTGAAAGAAAGAATTCGAACAAATAAATTACTTTACTTATGCTATAACCGATGTAACAAACATCAACGAAGTACTTGTGAATTCGCTGCTGAAAACAATTCTTCATATGTTCGAGATGACTGAAGTACTAATGAACTTAATGGACCTGAAATTCACTCTTAAGATCTAGGATAAGGACATATCATGGCTGTGCCCTGTGCTGAACAGTTTTCGGAATGGCGATATGCATTCATTAGCTGAACATTTTTAAATCATTTTGAAAATTTAGCTGGATTTTAAGAAATATTAAATGAGGTACCGAGATTTGATCTAGAAAAGGGCAAAAAAAAAGATATTGTTGAAGTACTTAAGAAGGAAAAGAGTAATGGAGGAAGTAATTTGACTGTTTTATAAACAATAACTGCTAATCAAATACTATACTAACATATTTCATGACTAATAAATTTTATCCATATTCGAACCAATTGCTATTTCTTGCAAAAATCAGACATAACCTTGAGCTTGGATAATAGCTAAAGTAACTCCTGTGTCACCGTTCTCGAATTGCCATAAAATTTAAGTATCTCTCAAACCTGAAAGAACTACATCATTTTTCAATCTAACAATTAATCAGGCGAAAAACTGAAATTCATAAATGCAAATAGAAAGTAGGAAGATAACTTTTAATGATTTCAGCTTTAGCTTCAGTAGCAATTCAAAAATATCTTCAACAATTTATATATTGATTCACTAAATTATCACAGTATTCCATCTAACGCATTCATATCAAAAGAAGTGCAATTATCTCTGATAATTTCTGCAAAGCAAAACACCGAAAGTTCACTTCAATCTTTCGGCTTCATTGTATTACAGTAGTCACGATAAGCGTTTGATAAGTTTATTATTGCATCAAAGCATTTATCAAAAGACTTTTCATTTATACTTTTCTTCCTTCGAATATATGTAGAATTTTATTAATTATCTTTTCCTACTATCCCGTACTATTCTTTCAAAAATTTTGATGAAATTATTGCTAGTACTGGTGAGATAAACAGAAGAGAGGAATGAAAAGAGTGTTAAAGAAATTATTCAGCAAAATTATTATTTATTATAATAACTAATTTTCTGTATAATGCGAAATAAATTTAAAGAAAAAAAAAATGGTTCTACAAAGTACGTTTGAAAATAACTGATATTTGTTTATCTTCTTGTTAGTACTAGTACTTGATAGTATCTTCTTGGCTTATTTAAGAATACTTCATCTAAAACTAGCTGGATGAATGGATATATGTAAGAGTTCAACCCTACCTACATAGTACGGTTAATGAAGTTTTTATGGCAACTTATCGAACTCTTCCTCACCTATTAGCGATATGTTTATCGAATTACGAGCTAATCAACGAAAATAACTACTTAAGATATTGGCTTGATCTAACTAGCCTTTTATTCGGTCTTCTACTATGTAATAACCATTTCCAGTAAGTGAATTTCTATTCCGTTAAACAAACATATAGAAAAGGTATCCATTATAAAAGTATGAGAAAGTAAATGCAGCATGTGCTCAGATGACATGACATTTGACATTCACCGAAATTGTTCACTTTTTTGGTCGGAGAAATGCACTTTTAATATACATTTTTAATATTTGAGTCACTCTTGCTCAAAACTTTCTTACTCTAATTGTTCTAATTAGCGTCGTATGATAATTATTATTCCAAAGTTTTCGAATTTTTAGCTGTCGTTTAAATTGATTCTGCTGCAAAATATTACTTAATTTATTAAAAAGCTCCCAAAAAAGAACAAGCATTTAAAGCTATAATTGGTTCAAAAACCCCTCTTATTAAAATCTTCTACAGATTCTCCAATCCTCACATTTAATTAAATAGTTTTGTCAACTTTCTGCTTGAACTACAATTTAACTGCAGTAATCTTGAGGTCAGGAAAAAGATAAATCAAGCAAATTAATTGTCAGTTAATGTGTTTTCTTCGATTTCTCTGCAGTCTTCATGGTTTCTGAAGTTAAGAGTTAAAACCTGAACTTTAATTTTAACTTATACCGAAATGAAGTAAAGCAGGTGCTAATTTTGTCTAATAAACAATTATTTCAGGAATAGTTAATGCAATTATTTAACAATAAGTAGATTACAATGGCCGAATTTATCCATGGGACAATTTTACTAAAATTTGGTTAAACTAATTAAATTAATTGAAAGAATCTAATCTGTTCGAGACTTAAGCTGTTTGTAATAATTGCAACCACTAAGAACAACACTTATGTTTATTTTCTATACCAGTTGTATTATGCTCTTTAGTTATAGTTTTTTGGATCTAATCAGAAGGATGATGAAAATAAAATATCTAAACCAAGACTAAATCTTAATTAACCAAGAAAATATTATACCAAGACTAAATCTCCATCTGCAAACACTTTAACTTTCATATTTCATTTTCACTATTTTTTCCATCCTCTTTCCAGCTTTTTTCAGCTTTCCCTTTCTTGTTCTGGATTATATGTTCCGTTGAAAGTTCACTAAAAAACCGAAGCCACTCATAATCTATAAATCCATGCTACCATAAATATTAATTGTTCATTCATTTGGATTATCAAAAAAGGCGCATTATAGCGTTTGGTGATGAATCCTGCTACTGTAGAATATTGTGACTGCAGAAGAAAAACTATAGTAATAATAATGTATTTCAAATGAAAAGAAGGAAATGAAGATGCTGCGTAATAGAACTGAGCAGTGAACTGGCCGTTAATTATCAAGGCTGTAAGACAAAGCTTTGCTTTCATATGATTAATTAAATTAACTAATATATCACTAATTAATCAAACAAAAACATTATCAGTTACCTAAAACGCAATAAAGATTGTTACGAAATCATCGAAATTAATTTCTCAAGAGAAGTTGATCATGGCTTAAGAAATCCAAACCAGTGATGGTGATACTGAAGTGGTCAAGCGATAACCAAATAATTTAGCCAAGGAGAAGATAATTATCATTGTCAAAATTGTAATTATAACTGCATAATAACTATAACAAAATGATTATCAGGAAGAATAATAATAACGACAATGCATGAACAATATTTCATTTCTTGTCTTTCATTGAAGGTGTCTTAAGACTTATTGCTTCTGCCTGATAAGTGTTGAAGTTTCAATCTTAACAGTGCACAGCAAACATTGTTGTTCTTTATTAAGCATGATAATTGAATGATTTATGTTTCCTCAATTGTTTCAAATATTCTATTGGATATCTCTTCAATATTTGGCATTCTGATTTTTATTTTATTTCAAATATTGTACATAGATAATAATTAATTAGCAATTGAAAAAAGAGCGGGTCATAGCTTAAGGTCATACTGTTCATCCATAATACAGATAGATACTTTAATGAGTCTGTTTTGATCGATCCGCTACCAATTATATATTTATACATTATCATCGAATTGACACCGTAATGCTCCAAGTAACTGATGCCGTAATATAATCCTTACCTTCAGACTAAGGTTAATTACTTTTTATAAAGCAAAACTGCCGGCTTTTCATCGAAAATGCTATATTGCTATATTTTTATAAAATGCTATATTTTTCAACCGGCCGATCAGTATGATCCATCACAGATAATCCACCTAAATCCGCATTTCTCACAACACATCTTGTTTGTAAACAATTAACGTATTTTGCTACCATTAAATATTCCGCCAGTCTGATCTGAGAACTGAAAAGAAGAATCAGTTAACCAAATTAACTGATTAGAGTTAATACTATTTCATGCTTGGAAGAAATAGTGGTGAAGGCAAAGGATGCTGAGTGTATAAAGTAAATGAATCGGAAACATCTGAGGAGTAGCTGCCATTCCGGATCAGGCAAGACATTCTTCACCTTTCCAAAGAGT